>JAIEZT010001302.1:968357-1178357 GCA_019594935.1 Periophthalmus modestus | reverse complement strand
TGGGAGGAGACAAAATGTGCATGTTCAAATTCATAAATAAAGAATTCAAATAATAGTAATAAAGGGTGGTTTGTTTGTGGTTAAAAAGGAAAGTGACAAAGACGAGTCTTTTTAACAGATTGTTTTCTTTTCGTGGCTGAACCTGCTGTTGTTTTGCTCCTGTGTTTTGTATTTGTTTGGCTTTAGTTCATTTTTCTATCTTTTCTTTTCTTATAAACAGGTTTGGACCAACTGTGTCGGGTCAAACAATGAACCTTTTAGTGTTTGAGCGATGCTGGGTGCCCCCTGGTGGTGGGGAGAGGCACGTTGGTGAGGTTCATGTGATGTAGTGACTGGGATCATGACTTTAGTTTTGTTCAACTTTCATTTGTTGTGCGTCTGCTCTGTCCACTGAGGTGAGTGTGTGAGAGCACCCCTGAGAGCCCCTGAGAACCTCTGAGCACCCCTGAGAGCCCCTGAGCCCCCCTGAGCACCCCTGAGAGCCCCTGAGCATCTCTAAGAACCCCTGAGCACCCCTGAGAGGCCCTGAGCACCCCTGAGCATCCCTGAGCACCTCTGAGCACCCCTGAGCACCTCTGAGCACCCCTGAGCACCCCTGAGTGCCCCTGGGCAACCCTGACCACTTGAGCACCCCTGAACACCCCTGAGCACCCCTGAACATCCCTGAGCACCACTGAGCACCCCTGGACCCAGATACATTATTTTGGGGTTTTTTGGTCATTTTAAACTGGACTATTTGATGTGAACTTTCAGCTTTTTTTTTTTTTTTAATAAAATTCAACTTCTGCCTTTTTAAACTTAAACTTTTGTTATAATAAATAAACTTTTCTAAATTTTGTTGTGTTGTTTAACTTTATTTTATACATATAGAAGAATTTCCATTTTTCCTTTAAAAGTCTTTTTAAATCAAATCATTTTGTTTTTCTCGTTTTTTAAATCAGGACCTGACCTGTGTCTTTACTCTGTAAATTTGATTGTGGCTCTGGGTCTTAAACCCCCCAAACGTGTCTGTTTACATGTAAATATTGATTCAAAATGGAAAATGATGCATTTTTACAAATAAATCTTGTGTCTGTAAAGCACTATCTGAACATAAAGAAGGACAAAAAAATGTGTCATTTCTGTGGATCCACATGAAACAAAAAGTGTCTCAAAGCTCCATGTTTTCTCTGTTTTCTCAAATCGACTCAAGTGAAAGATGGTTTCACTAAAGTTCATTCAAACACAGGAAACAATGAGCCACATTCAGTTGGACTAAAGCTGTTTGAATCAGGACTAAACAGATGTAAAGCAGCTCAAAGCCCAACTGGTCTAGACTCAGACTAAACCAGGACTAAACCAATAAACTCACATTTGCTTCTATGAATGTGAAAAATCAAAGTCCTTTTGACTCTCGTCTTTGGGCTTGAATAATGGCACCACTCTCCACTTAAGAAAAGACAAGACTCATTCAAATCTGAAATATAATGATGTTAACTCTGTTTGAGTCAAATGAGTCAATCAAATATTGAAATGTGAAAAGGTGACGTCACATATTTAAACAGGGTCAACGTCTTTAGTGCAGAAGTACAAAAATATACAAGAGCAGTGATTAGGACCAAGTCTTTAAACAAAATGAGTCAAAGTGAAGACAAACAGCGGCTCATTTGTCCTGTTGAGTTTAGATCAGAATGTGGTTCTGCTGGTCTGTCAGGCTCATTAAAATGACACGAGTCAAGTCCAAATGTCTCATGTCTTTGACTGTTTCTACTGTCTCTATATCACAACAAAAAGAAATCATACAAATGACACGAGGAAAGGTCCTCACCTGTCCTCACCTGTCCTCACCTGTCCTCACCTGTCCTCACCTGTCCTCACCTGTCACATGTCCTCACCTGTCACCTGTCACCTGTCCTCACCTGTCTCTTTTGAACTCTGATAAAACATGTGTGTGTGCCTTTAAGAGGCGGAGCTTCCTGCTTCCTCCTCAGATCCACACAGAGCTGTGGGTGCAGCTCTCACTCTGAACTTTCACTCGTGTCGAAGTCAAACTGTTTCTGATCCAGGAGAGATGGCGCAGAAAGCACTCGACCAAGAAGCCTTTTCCTGCTCCGTGTGTTTGGATCTACTGAAGGATCCTGTGACTATTCCCTGTGGACACAGCTACTGCAGGAACTGTGTCCAACAGCACTGGGACCAAGAGGACGAGAAGCAGCTCTACAGCTGTCCTGAATGTCGCCTCAGCTTCAGCACCAGGCCTGTCCTGGTTAAAAACATCATGTTAGCAGGTTTAGTAGAGCAGATGAGAAGACAGCGCCCCCTGCTGCCCTCTGCTATGCGGACCTGAGGATGTGTCCTGTGATGTGTGCACTGGGAGGAAGCTGAGAGCTGTCCAGTCCTGTCTGCAGTGTGTGGCCTCTTACTGTGAGCGCCACCTACAGCCTCATTATGAAGCTGCAGCATTTAAGAAACACCAGCTGGTGGAGCCGTCTCACAGGCTCCAGGAAAACATCTGCACTGAACACGACGAAATGAAAAAGTTGTTCTGTGTCACAGATAAGCAGATAATCTGCTCCCTGTGTGTGGATCAACATAAGGGTCATGACATAGTGTCCTCTGCCTCAGAGAGGGCTCAGAGGCAGGCAGAGCTGCCGGCCAGGAGGGCCCTGCTGCTCCATAGACTCCAGCACAAAGAGACAGACCTGAAGAGGCTCCAACAGGAGGCCCAGGACATCAGCCGCTCTGCCCAGACAGCAGTGCAGCGCAGCGACGACAGCTTCAGAGACATGGCCCTTCTCCTGGAGAAAAGACGCTCTGAAGTGGAGCAGCAGATCCGCTCCCAGGAGCAGACCCAACTGAGCCGAGTCCAAGAGCTCCAGGACCAACTGCAGCAGGACGTGAGGGGGCTGAAGAGGAGCCTCTCTGAGCTGGACACACTGGAGCTCACCCAGGATCATAACCAGTTTATACAGCTCTACGCTTCACTGTCCCCACACACACAGAGCACAGAGCCAGCCACCATTCACACAGGGGACCGGGGATACTTTGAGGAAGTGACCAGAGCGTGTCCAAGCTCAGGGACACACTCCAGCTCACTCTGAGTCCAGTCCAGGTTTTACTGTCACCAGCTGAACTCAGCTCCAGAGACGACTTCTTATATTATTCTACAGAAATCACTCTGGACCCAAACACAGTTAACACGTGGCTGTCTCTGTCTGATGGAAACAGAAGAGTAACACGTATGAGAGAAAAACCAGATTTATCCAGATCATCCAGACAGATTCAGTGACATGTGTCAGGTCCTGAGCAGAGAGAGTCTGACGGGCCGATGTTACTGGGAGGGAGGTGGAGTGGAGCGGGTGGGGGGCTCGTATAGGAGTTTCATACAGAGAGATTCAGAGGAAAGGAAACTCTGATGAATGTTTTATTGGAAACAATGATAAATCCTGGGCCTTAGACTGTAACAAAACCAGTTATTCATTTTGTTTAACAAAGTCAAGTCCCAGGTGTCAGGTCCGGTCGGGTCCAGAATCGGGGTTTACCTGGACCACAGTGCAGGGGTTTTGGCGTTTTACAGCGTCTCTGAAAGTACCATGAGCCTCCTCCACAGAGTCAGGACCAGGTTCACTCGGCCTCTCTACACTGGGGTCGAGATTTATTATAAACCTGGAGACACTGCACATTTCACTAAACTGAAGTAGCAGCTTTGTTCTCCACAGTTTGGATCAAATTTTGTCTTTTTTATTTTTGACTAATTTGAAAATTTTTTTGAAAACTTTGACACTGAAAAATAAATAAATGACTTTTATTTTTGTGTTGAAATTTGAGTTATTTTGTCAAAGTAGTATAAGTAGTAGTAGTGGTAGTAGTATTTCTACAGTCATGATCTCTGTGTAGTAGTAGTAGTAGTAGTAGTAGTAGTAGCAGTAGTATTTGTAGTAGTAGCAGTAGTAGTAGTAGTAGTAGTATTTGTAATAGTAGCAGTAGTAGTAGTAGTAGTAGTAGTATTTGTAGTAGTAGCAGTAGTAGTAGTAGTAGTAGTAGTAGTATTTGTAGTAGTAGCAGTAGTAGTAGTAGTAGTTGTAGTATTTGTACTGTGATGAGTCTGTATATATATATTTTTTATAGCTCCAGTGTGTAACTTTCTGCAGAGGGAAAGTCCATGTTGCCATAGAAACAGAAAGTTTAAATCTCACTTCTGGAGCATTCTAGGCTTGTGGGCAGAGCCTCGTACAGGATCTTACAGCTGACTGTAAGGAGGGTTTGAATAGAGCTCAGGAGAGATCTCTAGATGACTCAAACATGGATGAAAACCTCTAAAACCTCTTCAGACATGATTTTTTTTATGAGAGAACAACATTGCATAATACCTCCTCTTTAATATTAAAAAAGCAAAATCAAGACACACATTTTAAAGCTGAACTGTGTCACTTTTCTGATGGAGGGTCTCTACCTGCTCGTCTCCTTGGAGATGTTATTGCTTTGCTTGGAATGTTCCACACTAAGACTTTAAACATATCCATGGTTTTATGAAAAAGCTGCATTTTCACAGAGCAGCAGGTTGGCCACTCCACAGATCAGACCTGTAACTTGGTCTCTGTGGATCAGAGGAACATTTAAGGTGAAAGAAAAGTGAAGCATTGCAGCTTTAAATGAAATGAAGTAACGTCCTTCATTTGAGGAGGACAAACTCTCACAGCACATTTATACTTGGCTGATGTGGCTCAAGTGTCTTGCTTAAGGACACAACAGCAGCTTTTGTCACTGCTGCTGTTGTGACTCTCCAAACACCTAGAATCACTCGGATCATTTCACACCTGGAACTGTCAATCTTCTCCTGAACTAAAGGTAAAAGGAGATGAAAACTACCACTTACAACCAGAACAAGGAGCAAAACTCCCAGAACACACGGGGGACCTAGTGAACGACCTGCAGAGGGACCAAAGTAACAAAGGCACCATCAGTAACACACTACGACCAGGGACTCAAATCCTGCAGAGACGTGTCCCCCTGATTAAGGACATGTCCAGGCCGTCTCAAGTTTGGATTTGGATGATCCAGAAGAGACGGGGACAATGTCACAAGATCAAACCAAAATACAACTTTTTGGTAAAAACTCAACTTGTGTTTGTAGGAGAAAGATGCTGAGCTGATCCAAAGACCAGACCTACTGTGGAGCATGGGGGTGGAAACATCAGGCTCTGGGGCTGTTTTTCTGGGACCAAGACGACTGATGTGTGTAAAGAAAGAATGAATGGAGCCAGCGCCTTCATAAGACGCATTTCAAGGTCCTGGAGTGGCCCAGTCTCCAGATCTCAACCCCAGAGAAAATGTTTGGAGGGAGGTGAAAGTCCCAAAACATCACTGCTCTAGAGGAGATCAGCAGGAGGAATGGGCCAAACTACAGCAACAGAGAGAAAACCTGAGACAGAAAACATTTGACCTCAGTCACTGCAAAAGAAGAGAACAAAGTATTGAGACCAACTTTTGTTATTGAACAAATACTTATTTTATACCATAATTTGAAAATAAATCCATTAAAAATCAGACAGTGTGATTTCCTGATTCTTTCTTCTGTCTCATAGTTGAAGTGAAACTATGATGAAAATCACAGGCCTCTCGTCTTTTTAAGTGCAGAACTCACACAGTTGGAGACTGAATAAAGACTTTTTTGCTCCACTGTAGATGAACTTAATGCCATATTGTCAAACTTTTGAGGTGAAAGCGTCACATCTCCACGGCGACGGCCTCCACGACACAAACAGGGAGACAAAGGTAGATCGTGTGGTACTTTTGAATGACATGAACTGTGGACGTGGTTATTTTCAGCTCAAATCAAAACACGAGTCTCATGATAAAACTGGTCTGACCTGTGGCGTGTTTAAGAGCCGTGTTCAGATGAAAACTGTGACCGAAACACAAAAGAACAAGTTTAACCTCTTCTGCAAACAGAGAAAATGGGCGTGTCCTGCCTCCAGGTCATTTCAGGTATTTGGTGACATCACACAGCACTGCCCTGATTACAGTCAGGTGTTTCTAATAACAAACACCTGGCTGTACCTGGCACCTGTGAGACCAACCACACCTTTAGTCCTCCTGGCCCCGCCCACTTTAGCAGCTCTGTTTGAAATGTGGTTGTGGGCGGAGTTTAGTCCGACTTCAGGAACATTTTATTTTATTTTTAGCCTGTTATTAGTCGAGGTTTGAACCAGATAAACCCGAAAAACATCAGAGCTGTGTTAAATAATCTGCATTTAATAAACCAGAACTAAATCGGGACTAAACCAGGACTAAACCGGGACTAAACCGGGACTAAACCGGGACTAAACCGGGACTGAACCAGGACTGAACCAGGACTGAACCAGGACTAAACCAGGACTAAACCAGGACTAAACCAAGTCTGAAAAAGGACTAAACCAGGACTGAACAAGGACTAAACCGGGACTAAACTAGTCCGTCTAAAGGACATTCATGGACTCAGTCTCAGAGTCAAGGTGTTGGATGGAAACTATAGCACTGATTTTGGCAATAAAGGAAAAAAAGTCTCAACACAACAAACAATAAGACAGTTTGAGAACAGCATGTGTGGAGTTTCTGAACACGCTGGACCTAAGATTCGTCTTTTCACTGTGATTATGTCACGTTCATGTCTGGGATCTTTGCCAAAGGTTCTGCAGAGCGAGTTCCACCTGTCGGCCTGTTGTGGTGGAGGGTGTGGTACATACAGGTCATACCAGAAGCTCACATACACTTTATTAAAACACACTTTTATTTCTCACTGTCTGACATGAAATCAGACTCAACTTTTACTGTTTTAGTTCAATCAGGATTAACAAAATTATTTCTATTTGCTAATTGCTGGAATAATGCCACGAGGATTTTTTTCATAATTTTGTTCATGAGTCTCTTCAAAGTCAGAAGGTCACACACATTTCATCAGTATTTGGTTCCTTTGCCTTTAAACTGTGTGACTTGGGTCAAACGTTTTTGTCGTCCTTCCACCAGCTTTTCCCATTAGTGGCAGGAGTTTTGTCTGGTCTGGTTGTTTTATTTGGACAGGGACAGTGCACAACATCACACTGACCTTAAAAAACAGAAAGATGTTTGGTGCAGGTTAGAGCAAAGATACTAGTTTCCACCTGTCGTCCCGGGACAGGCTCATGTTATGTAAGAACAGTTTGGTGCAGATGAAAGACGTGTAAATATATGGAACACACCAAATACAACACATCTCACCCTCAAATACGACATTTCAAAAACATTCAGTTCACACATATACACAACCAAAGCACATTATTCACACACATAATCAGTCAGTTTCACATGTACAAATCCTCTTTCTTTCACACATTCACTGATCGCTACAAACTTGTTTTAATTTGAGCCATTTCTTTGTCACATGTGCAAACTTTTGAAAACTTGTGCATGTTATAATCTCATTTGGCTTGAACTATTCCACCGACTCACGGCGACAATAGAGAAAGTGGATTTAGTGAAAGACGTCCTACATTCTGGACTCTGCTGCACTCTCCTCTAGAGGGCGCCCTAGTGACTCCAGCTGTTTTTTCTGAGCTCAGTGAGACAAACCTTCGGGGAGGACGAGCAGCACCGTGAATGATTTGAAATAGTAAACAGATGTTGACATATATTATCAGATTATTGAAGTTCAGAAGAACATATTTGGAGAGGATCAGTGTGATACTGTCTGGGTTTTTCTCATGAATCTTTAGTGTGAGTTTATACATTGTTTCCAGAGGCTTTAAGGCTGTTTTACAAACCTGTGACCAGCTTGTTATGAAGTACAGAAAACCAGACAAAATCATAGAATTTAAACACACGTGTGATGCCTCAGTTAGACCCTCGTATGCACCAACATTTGACAGATTCAATTTCAGGGAGTTACACAGTTTTTTTTTTTATATGATTCTTAAAGGTCAAATCTGAGTCAAGAGTCACACCTCAGTCAGTGAAATGACTCACATTTTTATTCTTTTGTCATTAATATGGATCTGTGGGTAATCTGAATGTTTATGCCTGTTTGTAAAACACATGGAAACTGTCTTTTCTAGATTTAAAGTGACACAGGAATTCTGCAGCCAGACAATGAAAACACTGGAAATGAAAAAAGAAAACTGCTGATGACACAATAACTAACATCAAACTCACAAAAACGTCACAAAACTGAGGAAAGTTCATGAAGCATTTGAAGTACATCACAAAACACGATATTCTAAAGCCCCTGGAGGAAATAAAAGAGAAATGGACGACTTCTTGAACTCACTGGATCCACCAAATCTGAACCAAGAGCAAAATGAAGAGTTTTGTTGTGTGTTTTATAGGAGAGTCACCCCAAATGTAAGTCAAATGGGCCTCCCGGTGCTTAAACTTATTCAGGAGGTTGACACACGTTGGAACAGCACTTATCTCAGTCTCCAGCGTCACTTTGAAAGAGCAGCTGTGGCCGGTCGACGTACAGACCTTCCACCACTGTCAGCAGAACAATACAGTGTTATAGCAGACTGTCTGAAAGTGTTAGCACCTTTTAACTACGCTACAACTGAGCCGTCTGAGGAGAAGTGTCCGGGTCAAAAGTGATTCCACTTTTATCCATGTTACATCTCTGGAAGAAGAGGAGATTCGGCTTATTCAAACTCCTGAGAGAACAGCAATGACTGAGTCTCTGTAAAGACGACGAAGAGAGAAGCTGAACAACCTCCAGTCAATGAGGAACATGTCTGTGGCTCCTCCGCTTGACCCAAGTAAAAAAAAATAAAATAAATTAAAAAAAATAGGCGTCTTTAGCCCCAATAAAGCAGCAGAGGCAGAAAAAATGTGCTGCTATTATGAGGCACACAGCGTCATCTTCATCATCATCATCTTCATCATCATCATCATCATCATCACCATCATCATCATCTTCATCATCACCATCATCATCTACTTCATCATCATCATCTTCATCATCTTCATCATCATCTTCATCATCACCATCATCATCTTCATCATCACCATCTTCATCATCTTCATCATCACCATCATCATCATCTTCATCAACACCATCATCATCTACTTCATCATAATCTTCATCACCTCATCATCTTCACCATCATCATCATATCTTCATCATCATATTCATCATCATCATCATCATCTTATCTTCTTCATTATAATCATCATCATCATCATACTTCATCACCATCATCATCTTCACCATCATTATCTTCTTCATCATCATCTCATCATCATCATCATGATCATCTACTTCATCACCATCATCATCTCACCATCATCATTATCATCTTCATCATCACCATCATCATCATCACCATCATCATCATCTTCATCATCACCATCATCATCTTCATCATCACCATCTTCATCATCACCATCATCATCATTATCATCACCATCATCATCATCATCACCATCTTATCATCTTCATCATCACCATCATCATCTTCATCATCATCAAGTCATCTTCATCATCACCATCATCATCTTCATCATCACCATCACCATCACTTCATCATCATCATCTTCATCATCATCATCACCATCATCATCTTCATCATCTTCATCATCATCATCATCTTCATCATCACCATCAACATCTTCATCATCTTCATCATCTTCATCATCATCGTCATCTTCATCATCACCATCATCATCTTCATCATCACCATCAACTTCATCATCATCATCTTCATCATCATCATCACCATCATCATCTTCATCATCATCATCTTCATCATCACCATCATCATCATCTTCATCATCACCATCATCATCATCTACTTCATCATCATCATCTTCATCACCATCATCATCTTCACCATCATCATCATCATCATCTTCTTCTTCTTCTTCATCTTCATCATCATCATTATCATCATCATCATCATCAGAAGCTCCATCATCATCATCTTCATCACCATCATTATCTTCTTCATCATAATCATCATCATCATCTTCATCATCTACTTCATCATCTTCACCATAATCATCATTATCATCTTCATCATCACCATCATCATCATCATCATCATATCATCATCATCATCATCACATCATCATCATCTTCATCATCATCATCATCCATCATCATCATCATCACCATCATCATCATCATCATCACCATCATCATCTTCACCACCATCATCATCATCATCATCATCATTATCATCATCCTCATCATCTTCTTCATCATTATTATCTTTTTCATCATCATCATCATCATCTTCATCATCCTCATCATCTTCTTCATCATTATTATCTTTTTCATCATCATCATCTTCATCATCATCATCATCATCTTCATCATCATCATCATCATCATCATCATCATCTTCATCATCATCATCTTCATCATCATCATCTTCTTCATCATCCTCCTTCATCCTCTTCTTCATCTTCTCAGTCTGTGACATAATGGATGTAATAATACTCGTGCTAATATTTAGTCACTTTCAGCCTGTTTGTTCTAAACTGTGGCATCATTTTGACGCCACAATCCAACAAGAGCCACAAAAACGTCTCTGCAAATGCAACAGTTGAGGTGCAAAAACACCTGGGAAAGTTCTGGGAAAGACAGAAATGTACACTTCCAAATCTGTACAGACTTGACTTGTCACCTCGTTTCTGTGCACTCCTGCATCATCAGCACCATGTGAAAGAGGCAGGTGAAATCCTCTGCAAAAAAAAGAAAACAGCCTAAGTCCAAAATACTTTTAGAAAAAAAACAAATAATTTATTTTTTTGTCTTTATTACACATATTCACTTGTTGCATAAGCACAGACATAAACAAGTAACACAAGCACAATTTACTTTCACAACTCTGTCCAAATTCTCCGTTTTTCTTCAGACCTTTTTATTGTTCGCACCCAGCATGTTATACATTTTTTGTCCACATGATGGCGGAGTGGAGCAAATAAAGCACCTTGAAGCCTCGAGCTCGTGTGCAGCTTTTGGCTGCGATGCTTCAGTGCTTCATGGGTCTTACAGGTGAAAAGAAGAAAAAGAGAACAAAAGGCACGAACGAAAACATGAACGAAAAACAAAACAACAACCGCAAACTGAACAAAACCAGAGCATACAGACTGCCCCCCTGATGAGCAGTGAGTGTGAGGTGCAGGGAAAACCAGGGAGGCACCAAACCAACGAACAGACAAGGAACAAAACTGGACTGAGGAGAAAACAGGCAGAAATCAGGCAGAACTGTGACAGGAAAACTTTGATTCGATCTTTTATTCGCCCATGTCAGAAGACTCACGATGACAGAAATCCTCCATCTGCTGGAGAAAGTCGACGAGCCCATCACTGTCATATTTTTGGGTCATTGATGAAGAAATATTGGACTGATGCTCATAGAACCTGGCAGGACATATTCAAATGTACATTTACCTTTGGAATAAAAAGTGTCTCTTTGGACGTGAACCACAGGATGAAAAGGGATAAATGTCACAGACCAAATGTGACACATGGTGAAATAACACTTTTGTGGAATGGAGGAGAGGACGGCGTCGGTAAAGGACAAACACGGTGGGTTTGTCCTGTTGGGAAAAGTGGGTTGAATATGTAAATGTAGAAAAGCCCAGTTTTATTTCAGAGTGACACTAAATGTGTGATTGATGCAGTTTGTGGTGGCTCTGTTCATGTGTGGGATTTTTTCTGGTTGTTGGGAGGAGAGACAAAATGTGCATGTTCAAATTCATAAATAAAGAATTCAATAATAGTATAATAAAGGGTGGTTTGTTTGTGGTTAAAAAGGAAAGTGACAAAGACGAGTCTTTTTAACAGATTGTTTTCTTTTCGTGGCTGAACCTGCTGTTGTTTTGCTCCTGTGTTTTGTATTTGTTTGGCTTTAGTTCATTTTTCTATCTTTTCTTTTCTTATAAACAGGTTTGGACCAACTGTGTCGGGTCAAACAATGAACCTTTTAGTGTTTGAGCGATGCTGGGTGCCCCCTGGTGGTGGGGAGAGGCACGTTGGTGAGGTTCATGTGATGTAGTGACTGGGATCATGACTTTAGTTTTGTGCAACTTTCATTTGTGCGTCTGCTGTGTCACTGAGGTGAGTGTGTGAGAGCACTCCAGAGAGCCCCTGAGAACCCCTGAGCACCCATGAGCAGCCCCTGAGCCCCCCTGAGCACCCCTGAGAGCCCCTGAGCATCTCTAAGAACCCCTGAGCACCCCTGAGAGCCCCCGAGCACCTCTGAGCAACCCCTGAGCACCCCTGAACACCCCTGAGCACCCCCTGAGCACCCCTGAGCACCCCTGCACCCCTGCACAACCCTGACCACCCCTGAGCACCCCTGAGCACCCCTGAGCACCCCTGAGCATCCCTGAGCACCACTGAGACCCCTGGACCCAGATACATTATTTTGGGGTTTTGGTTGGTAAATTGTTAAACTGGACTATTTGATGTGAACTTTTCATTATTTTTTTTTTTTTTTTTTGTCATAAAATTCAACTTCTGCCTTTTTTAAACTTAAACTTTTGTTATAATAAATAAACTTTTCTAAATTTTGTTGTGTTTGTTTAACTTTATTTTATACAGAATATACAAGAATTTCCATTTTTCCTTTAAAAGTCTTTTTAAATCAAATCATTTTGTTTTTCTCGTCTTTTAAATCAGGACCTGACCTGTGTCTTTACTCTGTAAATGTGATTGTGGCTCTGGGTCTTAAACCCCCCAAACGTGTCTGTTTACATGTAATATTGATTCAAAATGGAAAATGATGCAGTTTTTCAAATAAATCTTGTGTCTGTAAAGCTCTATCTGAACATAAAGAAGGACAAAAAAATGTGTCATTTCTGTGGATCCACATGAAACAAAAAGTGTCTCAAAGCTCCATGTTTTCTCTGTTTTCTCAAATCGACTCAAGTGAAAGATGGTTTCACTAAAGTTCATTCAAAACACAGGAAACAATGAGCCACATTCAGTTGGACTAAAGCTGTTTGAATCAGGACTAAACAGATGTAAAGCAGCTCAAAGCCCAACTGGTCTAGACTCAGACTAAACCAGGACTAAACCAATAAACTCACATTTGCTTCTATGAATGTGAAAAATCAAAAGTTCCTTTTGACTCTCGTCTTTGGGCTTGAATAATGGCACCACTCTCCACTTCAGAAAAGACAAGACTCATTCAAATCTGAAATATAATGATGTTAACTCTGTTTGAGTCAAATGAGTCAATCAAATATTGAAATGTGAAAAGGTGACGTCACATATTTAAACAGGGTCAACGTCTTTAGTGCAGAAGTACAAAAATATACAAGAGCAGTGATTAGGACCAAGTCTTTAAACAAAATGAGTCAAAGTGAAGACAAACAGCGGCTCATTTGTCCTGTTGAGTTTAGATCAGAATGTGGTTCTGCTGGTCTGTCAGGCTCATTAAAATGACACGAGTCAAGTCCAAATGTCTCATGTCTTTGACTGTTTCTACTGTCTCTATATCACAAGAAAAAGAAATCATACAAATGACACGAGGAAATGTGCTGTCCTCACCTGTCCTCACCTGTCCTCACCTGTCACCTGTCCTCACCTGTCCTCACCTGTCCTCACTGTCACCTCCTCACCTGTCCTCACCTGTGTCCTCACCTGTCACATGTCCTCACCTGTCCTCACCTGTCCTCACCTGTCACCTGTCCTCACCTGTCTCACCTGTCACCTGTCCTCACCTGTCCTCACCTGTCACCTGTCACCTGTCACATGTCCTCACTGTCCTCACCTGTCACCTGTCTCACCTGTCCTCACCTGTCACATGTCCTCACCTGTCCTCACCTGTCACCTGTCCTCACCTGTCACCTGTCCTCACCTGTCCTCACCTGTCACCTGTCAACTGTCCTCACCTGTCCTGTGCCCAATGACCCTGTGTGTGTGACTGTAAACTGCTCACACAGTCTCTTTTGAACTCTGATAAAACATGTGTGTGTGCCTTTAAGAGGCGGAGCTTCCTGCTTCCTCCTCAGATCCACACAGAGCTGTGGGTGCAGCTCTCACTCTGAACTTTCACTCGTGTCGAAGTCAAACTGTTTCTGATCCAGGAGAGATGGCGCAGAAAGCACTCGACCAAGAAGCCTTTTCCTGCTCCGTGTGTTTGGATCTACTGAAGGATCCTGTGACTATTCCCTGTGGACACAGCTACTGCAGGAACTGTGTCCAACAGCACTGGGACCAAGAGGACGAGAAGCAGCTCTACAGCTGTCCTGTATGTCGCGCCTCAGCTTCAGCACCAGGCCTGTCCTGGTTTAAAAAACATCATGTTAGCAGTTTTAGTAGAGCAGATGAAGAAGACAGCGCCCCCTGCTGCCCTCTGCTATGCCGGACCTGAGGATGTGTCTGTGATGTGTGCACTGGGAGGAGACTGAGAGCTGTCCAGTCCTGTCTGCAGTGTGTGGCCTCTTACTGTGAGCGCCACCTACAGCCTCATTATGAAGCTGCAGCATTTACAGAAACACCAGCTGGTGGCGCCGTCTCACAGGCTCCAGGAAAACATCTGCACTGAACACGACGAAATGAAAAAGTTGTTCTGTGTCACAGTGACCAGCAATAATCTGCTCCCTCTGTGTGGATCAACATAAGGGTCATGACATAGTGTCCTCTGCCTCAGAGAGGGCTCAGAGGCAGGCAGAGCTGCCGGCCAGGAGGGCCCTGCTGCTCCAGAGCCTCCAGCACAAAGAGACAGACCTGAAGAGGCTCCAACAGGAGGCCCAGGACATCAGCCGCTCTGCCCAGACAGCAGTGCAGCGCAGCGACGACAGCTTCAGAGACATGGCCCTTCTCCTGGAGAAAAGACGCTCTGAAGTGGAGCAGCAGATCCGCTCCCAGGAGCAGACCCAACTGAGCCGAGTCCAAGAGCTCCAGGACCAACTGCAGCAGGACGTGAGGGGGCTGAAGAGGAGCCTCTCTGAGCTGGACACACTGGAGCTCACCCAGGATCATAACCAGTTTATACAGCGCTACGCTTCACTGTCCCCACACACACAGAGCACAGAGCCAGCCACCATTCACACAGGGGACCGGGGATACTTTGAGGAAGTGACCAGAGCTGTGTCCAAGCTCAGGGACACACTCCAGCTCACTCTGAGTCCAGTCCAGGTTTTACTGCCACCAGCTGAACTCAGCTCCAGAGACGACTTCTTACAATATTCTACAGAAATCACTCTGGACCCAAACACAGTTAACACCAAACTGTCTCTGTCTGATGGAAACAGAAGAGTAACATTTATGAGAGAAGACCAGAGTTATCCAGATCATCCAGACAGATTCAGTCACTGGTGTCAGGTCCTGAGCAGAGAGAGTCTGACGGGCCGATGTTACTGGGAGGTGGAGTGGAGCGGGGGGTGGAGGGCTCGTATAGCAGTTTCATACAGAGAGATTCAGAGGAAAGGAAACTCTGCTGAATGTGGATTTGGAAACAATGATAAATCCTGGGCCTTATGCTGTACCAAAACCAGTTATTCTTTTCGGTTTAAGAAAGTCCAGTCCCAGGTCTCAGGTCCTGTCCGGCCCAGAATCGGGGTTTACCTGGACCACAGTGCAGGGGTTTTGGCGTTTTACAGCGTCTCTGAAAGTACCATGAGCCTCCTCCACAGAGTCAGGACCAGGTTCACTCGGCCTCTCTACACTGGGGTCAGGATTGACTATTATCCTGGAGACTCTGCACATTTCACTAAACTGAAGTAGCAGCTTTGTTCTCCACAGTTTGGATCAAATTTGTGCCTTTTATTTTGAACTAATCAGATAAAAGTCTCTTCATAAAGGTTTACAAAAGATACTAATCGATTCTGAAAGTAGTATCAAAACTAATCTCATTTGAACAAGACTAAAAAAATTATAAAAACGGGAAAAAAAATCACCTTTACAAATACAATGTACTTGCTGTATATCAAAAATACTACTACAACTTTTCCTGCTAAACTCATATATTCTGTCCATATTTGACATGAGCCACTGTTTTAACTTTGAACTTCATTTATACTTTGAATTCTGTTGTTGTATGTGTGTTTTTCTTTATTTTATGTAAAGTTGTGGTTTGTAATGTGAAGAGAAGAGAATCACTTTTACATTTAGACCAAACCTTCGTCCAGTTTCACTTTTAAACTACTCCCTGTTCGTTCTCATTGTGTCCAGCAGAGGGCAGCACTGCTCCACAGAACAGACAAAGTGCTGTGAGGGACTGTCCTGGAACAATCTCACATTTTTCTGCCCAGATAGTGGTTTATAATAAAAATATGATGATTATTTTGTACATTTTAGATGATTTCATGACATGGAAACACATGAGCCAAAAGGAGCGAGGTCACTAATGCTACACAGGAAAAAAGTTCTCAGCGCATTCCATAGACTGTATATATATTTATTTATATACTTTATACGGCCTGTGGTCCATTAAATGCAAACGACCACATTTATACGCCACTTTTAAACCTCCAGTGCTTCACATGAAGGAACCGCTCTCCTGAAATGCAGTAGTGATATTTGGAGGACTTTTGCTGTGCTCAGTTACTCTTAAATGTAACTAGGCTAATACTCATGTATACTCAATAAAATATTCTTTGAAAAGTAACCAGTACTCCGAGTAGTATTTTTCAACTGTACTTTTGATTTTTACTTATGTAAAATTTTGACTGTAGTACTTGTATTATCTTATGTTTCATAAAAGGATATAAGTATGTAACTGTACACACTGTAGTACTTTTTCTATCAATAAAATTACTCCTCACTTTTAAGCAGAGATGGTATAGTACTCAGTTACATTTACAGTACTTGAGTGACTTTTTAAAGAGGTACTTTTCAGAGTACTTTTCTCGCAGAATACTAGTGGGGTACACCTCTGTACTGGATTATGCGGATGTGATGTACACTTCTGTACTGGATTATGTGGATGTGGTGTACACTTCTGTACTGGATTATGTGGATGTGGTGTACACTTCTGTACTGGATTATGAGGATGTGGTGTACACTTCTGTACTGGATTATGAGGATGTGGTGTACACTTCTGTACTGGATTATGTGGATGTGATGTACACTTCTGTACTGGATTATATGGATGATGTGGTGTACACTTCTGTACTGGATTATGAGGATGTGGTGTACACTTCTGTACTGGATTATGAGGATGTGGTGTACACTTCTGTACTGGATTATGTGGATGTGGTGTACACTTCTGTACTGGATTATGAGGATGTGGTGTACACTTCTGTACTGGATTATGAGGATGTGGTGTACACTTCTGTACTGGATTATGTGGATGTGGTGTACACTTCTGGATTATGAGGATGTGGTGTACACTTCTGTAGTGGATTATGAGGATGTGGTGTACACTTCTGTACTGGATTATGAGGATGTGATGTACACTTCTGTCCTGGATTATGGGGATGTGGTTTACACTTCTGTACTGGATTATGTGGATGTGGTGTACACTTCTGTCCTGGATTATGTGGATGTGGTGTACACTTCTGGATTATGAGGATGTGGTGTACACTTCTGTACTGGATTATGGGGATGTGGTTTACACTTCTGGATTATGAGGATGTGGTGTACACTTCTGTCCTGGATTATGTGGATGTGGTGTACACTTCTGGATTATGAGGATGTGGTGTACACTTCTGTACTGGATTATGTGGATGTGATGTACACTTCTGTACTGGATTATGGGGATGTGGTGTACACTTCTGTACTGGATTATGGGGATGTGGTGTACACTTCTGTACTGGATTATGGGGATGTGGTGTACACTTCTGTACTGGATTATGAGGATGTGGTGTACACTTCTGTACTGGATTATGAGGATGTGGTGTACACTTCTGTACTGGATTATGAGGATGTGGTGTACACTTCTGTACTGGATTATGAGGATGTGGTGTACACTTCTGTACTGGATTATGTGGATGTGGTGTACACTTCTGTACTGGATTATGAGGATGTGGTGTACACTTCTGTACTGGATTATGTGGATGTGGTGTACACTTCTGTACTGGATTATGAGGATGTGGTGTACACTCTGTACTGGATTATGTGGATGTGATTTACACTTCTGTACTGGATTATGAGGATGTGGTGTACACTTCTGTACTGGATTATGAGGATGTGGTGTACACTTCTGTACTGGATTATGAGGATGTGGTGTACACTTCTGTACTGGATTATGTGGATGTGGTGTACACTTCTGTACTGGATTATGAGGATGTGGTGTACACTTCTGTACTGGATTATGAGGATGTGGTGTACACTTCTGTACTGGATTATGAGGATGTGGTGTACACTTCTGTACTGGATATGTGGATGTGGTGTACACTTCTGTACTGGATTATGAGGATGTGGTGTACACTTCTGTACTGGATTATGTGGATGTGGTGTACACTTCTGTACTGGATTATGTGGATGTGGTGTACACTTCTGTACTGGATTATGTGGATGTGGTGTACACTTCTGTACTGGATTATGTGGATGTGGTGTACACTTCTGTACTGGATTATGGGGATGTGGTGTACACACTTCTGTACTGGATTATGAGGATGTGGTGTACACTTCTGTACTGGATTATGTGGATGTGGTGTACACTTCTGTACTGGATTATGAGGATGTGGTGTACACTTCTGTACTGGATTATGTGGATGTGGTGTACACTTCTGTACTGGATTATGTGGATGTGGTGTACACTTCTGTACTGGATTATGTGGATGTGGTGTACACTTCTGTACTGGATTATGTGGATGTGGTGTACACTTCTGTACTGGATTATGAGGATGTGGTGTGTACACTTCTGTACTGGATTATGAGGATGTGGTGTACACTTCTGTACTGGATTATGTGGATGTGGTGTACACTTCTGTACTGGATTATGTGGATGTGGTTGTACACTTCTGTACTGGATTTATGTGGATGTGGTGTACACTTCTGTACTGGATTATGAGGATGTGGTGTACACTTCTGTACTGGATTAGGAGGATGTGTGTACACTTCTGTACTGGATTAATGTGGATGTGGTGTACACTTCTGTGGTGTGATTATGGGGATGATGTGTACACTTCTGTACTGGATTATGTGGATGTGGTGTACACTTCTGTACTGGATTATGAGGATGTGGTGTACACTTCTGTACTGGATTATGTGGATGTGGTGTACACTTCTGTACTGGATTATGGGGATGTGGTGTACACTTCTGTACTGGATTATGAGGATGTGGTGTACACTTCTGTACTGGATTATGGGGATGTGGTGTACACTTCTGTACTGGATTATGAGGATGTGGTGTACACTTCTGTACTGGATTATGAGGATGTGGTGTACACTTCTGTACTGGATTATGAGGATGTGGTGTACACTTCTGTACTGGATTATGTGGATGTGTGTGTACACTTCTGTACTGGATTATGAGGATGTGGTGTACACTTCTGTACTGATTATGAGGATGTGGTGTACACTTCTGTACTGGATTATGTGGATGTGGTGTACACTTCTGTACTGGATTATGAGGATGTGGTGTACACTTCTGTACTGGATTATGAGGATGTGGTGTACACTTCTGTACTGGATTATGGGATGTGGTGTGTACACTTCTGTACTGGATTATGAGGATGTGGTGTACACTTCTGTACTGGATTATGTGGATGTGTGGTGTACTTCTGTACTGGATTATGAGGATGTGGTGTACACTTCTGTACTGGATTATGTGGATGTGGTGTACACTTCTGTACTGGATTATGAGGATGTGGTGTACACTTCTGTACTGGATTATGGGGATGTGGTGTACACTTCTGTACTGGATTATGAGGATGTGGTGTACACTTCTGTACTGGATTATGTGGATGTGGTGTACACTTCTGTACTGGATTATGTGGGATGTGGTGTACACTTCTGTACTGGATTATGAGGATGTGGTGTACACTTCTGTACTGGATATGAGGATGTGGTGTACACTTCTGTACTGGATTATGAGGATGTGGTGTACACTTCTGTACTGGATTATGAGGATGTGGTGTACACTTCTGTACTGGATTATGAGGATGTGGTGTACACTTCTGTACTGGATTATGAGGATGTGGTGTACACTTCTGTACTGGATTATGTGGATGTGGTGTACACTTCTGTACTGGATTATGAGGATGTGGTGTACACTTCTGTACTGGATTATGAGGATGTGGTGTACACTTCTGTACTGGATTATGGGGATGTGGGTGTACACTTCTGTACTGGATTATGTGGATGTGATGTACACTTCTGTACTGGATTATGTGGATGTGGTGTACACTTCTGTACTGGATTATGTGGATGTGATGTACACTTCTGTACTGGATTATGAGGATGTGGTGTACACTTCTGTACTGGATTATGAGGATGTGGTGTACACTTCTGTACTGGATTATGAGGATGTGGTGTACACTTCTGTACTGGATTATGTGGATGTGGTGTACACTTCTGTACTGGATTATGAGGATGTGGTGTACACTTCTGTACTGGATTATGAGGATGTGGTGTACACTTCTGTACTGGATTATGTGGATGTGGTGTACACTTCTGTACTGGATTATGAGGATGTGGTGTACACTTCTGTACTGGATTATGAGGATGTGGTGTACACTTCTGTACTGGATTATGAGGATGTGGTGTACACTTCTGTACTGGATTATGAGGATGTGGTGTACACTTCTGTACTGGATTATGAGGATGTGGTGTACACTTCTGTACTGGATTATGTGGATGTGGTGTACACTTCTGTACTGGATTATGGGGATGTGGTGTACACTTCTGTACTGGATTATGAGGATGTGGTGTACACTTCTGTACTGGATTATGGGGATGTGGTGTACACTTCTGTACTGGATTATGAGGATGTGGTGTACACTTCTGTACTGGATTATGAGGGATGTGGTGTACACTTCTGTACTGGATTATGAGGATGTGGTGTACACTTCTGTACTGGATTATGTGGATGTGGTGTACACTTCTGTCCTGGATTATGAGGATGTGGTGTACACTTCTGTACTGGATTATGAGGATGTGGTGTACACTTCTGTACTGGATTATGAGGATGTGGTGTACACTTCTGTACTGGATTATGTGGGATGTGTGGTGTACACTTCTGTACTGGATTATGAGGATGTGGTGTACACTTCTGTACTGGATTATGAGGATGTGGTGTACACTTCTGTACTGGATTATGAGGATGTGGTGTACACTTCTGTACTGGATTATGAGGATGTGGTGTACACTTCTGTACTGGATTATTGGGATGTGGTGTACACTTCTGTACTGGATTATGAGGATGTGGTGTACACTTCTGTACTGGATTATGAGGATGTGGTGTACACTTCTGTACACTTCTGTACACTCTGGATTATGAGGATGTGGTGTACACTTCTGTACTGGATTATGAGGATGTGGTGTACACTTCTGTACTGGATTATGAGGATGTGGTGTACACTTCTGTACTGGATTATGAGGATGTGGTGTACACTTCTGTACTGGATTATGAGGATGTGGTGTACACTTCTGTACTGGATTATGAGGATGTGGTGTACACTTCTGTACTGGATTATGTGGATGTGGTGTACACTTCTGTACTGTGACTGGATTATGAGGATGTGGTGTACACTTCTGTACTGGATTATGTGGATGTGGTGTACACTTCTGTACTGGATTATGAGGATGTGGTGTACACTTCTGTACTGGATTATGAGGATGTGGTGTACACTTCTGTACTGGATTATGTGGATGTGGTGTACACTTCTGTACTGGATTATGTGGATGTGGTGTACACTTCTGTACTGGATTATAGGGATGTGTGTGTACACTTCTGTACTGGATTATGGGATGTGGTGTACACTTCTGTACTGGATTATGTGGATGTGGTGTACACTTCTGTACTGGATTATGTGGATGTGGATGTACACTTCTGTACTGGATTATGTGGATGTGGTGTACACTTTACTGATTACTGGATGTGGTGTACACTTCTGTACTGGATTATGTGGATGTGTACACTTCTGTACTGGATTATGAGGATGGGATGTGGTGTACACTTCTGTACTGGATTATGTGGATGTGGTGTACACTTCTGTACACTTCTGTACTGGATTATGAGGATGAGGATGTGGTGTACACTTCTGTACTGGATTATGAGGATGTGGTGTACACTTCTGTACTGGATTATGTGGATGTGGTGTACACTTCTGTACTGGATTATGAGGATGTGGTGTACACTTCTGTACTGGATTATGAGGATGTGGTGTACACTTCTGTACTGGATTATGAGGATGTGATGGTGTACACTTCTGTACTGGATTATGTGGATGTGGTGTACACTTCTGTACTGGATTATGGGGATGTGGTGTACACTTCTGTACTGGATTATGAGGATGTGGTGTACACTTCTGTACTGGATTGGTGTACATGTACTGGTTGTACACTTCTGTACTGGATTATGAGGATGTGGTGTACACTTCTGTACTGGATTATGTGGGATGTGGTGTACACTTCTGTACTGGATTATGGGGATGTGGTGTACACTTCTGTACTGGATTATGAGGATGTGGTGTACACTTCTGGTACTGGATTATGTGGATGTGGTGTACACTTCTGTACTGGATTATGAGGATGTGGTGTACACTTCTGTACTGGATTATGTGGATGTGGTGTACACTTCTGTACTGGATTATGTGGATGTGGTGTACACTTCTGTACTGGATTATGAGGATGTGGTGTACACTTCTGTACTGCTTATGGGATGTGGTGTACACTTCTGTACTGGATTATGAGGATGTGGTGTACACTTCTGTACTGGATTATGAGGATGTGGTGTACACTTCTGTACTGGATTATGTGGATGTGATGTGGTGTACACTTCTGTACTGGATTATGTGGATGTGGTGTACACTTCTGTACTGGATTATGAGGAATGTGGTGTACACTTCTGTACTGGATTATGTGGAGGTGTGTGTGTACACTTCTGTACTGTGATTATGAGGATGTGGTGTACACTTCTGTACTGGATTATGAGGATGTGGTGTACACTTCTGTACTGGATTATGGGGATGTGGTGTACACTTCTGTACTGGATTATGAGATGTGGTGGTACACTTCTGTACTGGATTATGTGGATGTGGTGTACACTTCTGTACTGGATTATGAGGATGTGGTGTACACTTCTGTACTGGATTATGTGGATGTGGTGTACACTTCTGTACTGGATTATGTGGATGTGGTGTACACTTCTGTACTGGATTATGAGGATGTGGTGTACACTTCTGTCCTGGATTATGAGGATGTGGTGTACACTTCTGTACTGGATTATGAGGATGTGGTGTACACTTCTGTACTGGATTATGGGGATGTGGTATGTACACTTCTGTACTGGATTAATGTGGATGTGGTGGTGTACACTTCTGTATGGATTATGAGGATGTGGTGTACACTTCTGTACTGGATTATGGGGATGTGGTGTACACTTTGTGGATTATGAGGATGTGGTGTACACTTCTGTCCTGGATTATGAGGATGTGGTGTACACTTCTGTACTGGATTATGAGGATGTGGTGTACACTTCTGTACTGGATATGTGGATGTGGTGTACACTTCTGTACTGGATTATGGGGATGTGGTGTGTACACTTCTGTACTGGATTATGAGGATGTGGTGTACACTTCTGTACTGGATTATGTGGATGTGGTGTACACTTCTGTACTGGATTATGGGGATGTGGTGTACACTTCTGTACTGGATTATGTGGATGTGGTGTACACTTCTGTACTGGATTATGAGGATGTGATGTACACTTCTGTACTGGGATTATGAGGATGTGTGTACACTTCTGTACTGGATTATGAGATGTGGTGTACACTTCTGTACTGGATTATGTGGATGTGTGTACACTTCTGTACTGGATTATGAGGATGTGGTGTACACTTCTGTACTGGATTATGTGGATGTGGTGTACACTTCTGTACTGGATTACTGTGGATGTGCGTGGTGTACACTTCTGGATTATGAGGATGTGGTGTACACTTCTGTACTGGATTATGAGGATGTGGTGGTGTACACTTCTGTACTGGATTATGAGGATGTGGTGTACACTTCTGTACTGTCACTTCTGTCCTGGATTATGTGGATGTGGTGTACACTTCTGTACTGGATTATGAGGGATGTGGTGTACACTTCTGTACTGGATTATGGGGATGTGGTGTACACTTCTGTACTGGATTATGAGGATGTGGTGTACACTTCTGTACTGGATTATGTGGATGTGGTGTACACTTCTGTACTGGATTATGTGGATGTGTGGTGTACACTTCTGTACTGGATTATGAGGATGTGGTGTACACTTCTGTACTGGATTATTGGGATGTGGTGTACACATTCTGTACTGGATTATGAGGATGTGGTGTACACTTCTGTACTGGATTATGAGGATGTGGTGTACACTTCTGTACTGGATTATGAGGATGTGGTGTACACTTCTGTCCTGGATTATGGGGATGTGGTGTACACTTCTGTACTGGATTATGTGGATGTGGTGTACACTTCTGTACTGGATTATGAGGATGTGGTGTACACTTCTGGTACACTTCTGTACACTTCTGTACTGGATTATGGGGATGTGGTTTACACTTCTGTGGATTATGAGGATGTGGTGTACACTTCTGTACTGGATTATGTGGATGTGGTGTACACTTCTGTACTGGATTATGAGGATGTGGTGTACACTTCTGTACTGGATTATGAGGATGTGGTGTACACTGTCTGTACTGGATTTATGAGGATGTGGTGTACACTTCTGTAATTATGTACTGGATTATGTGGATGCACACTCTCTGTGTACACCCTTCTGTACTGGATTATGTGGATGTGGTGTACACTTCTGTACTGGATTATGTGGATGTGGTGTACACTTCTGTACTGGATTATGAGGATGTGGTGTACACTTCTGTACTGGATTATGGGGATGTGGTGTACACTTCTGTACTGGATTATGAGGATGTGGTGTGTACACTTCTGTACTGGATTATGTGGATGTGGTGTACACTTCTGTACTGGATTATGTGGATGTGGTGTACACTTCTGTACTGGATTATGGGGATGTGGTGTACACTTCTGTACTGGATATGAGGATGTGGATTACACTTCTGTACTGGATTATGTGGATGTGGTGTACACTTCTGTACTGGATTATTCTGGATGTGGTGTACACTTCTGTACTGGGATTATGTGGGTTGTGATGTACACTTCTGTACTGGATTATGAGGATGTGGTGTACACTTCTGTACTGGATTATGTGGATGTGGTGTACACTTCTGTACTGGATTATATGGATGTGGTGTACACTTCTGTACTGGATTATGTGGATGTGGTGTACACTTCTGTACTGGATTATGTGGATGTGATGTACACTTCTGTACTGGATTATGGGGATGTGGTGTACACTTCTGTACTGGATTATGTGGATGTGGTGTGTACACTTCTGTACTGGATTATGTGGATGTGGTGTACACTTCTGTACTGGATTATGAGGATGTGGTGTACACTTCTGTACTGGATTATGAGGATGTGGTGTACACTTCTGTCTACTGGATTATGAGGATGTGGTGTACACTTCTGTACTGGATTATGAGGATGTGGTGTACACTTCTGTACTGGATTATGAGGATGTGGTGTACACTTCTGTACTGGATTATGTGGATGTGGTGTACACTTCTGTACTGGATTATGAGGATGTGGTGTACACTTCTGTACTGGATTATGTGGATGTGGTGTACACTTCTGTACTGGATTATGTGGATGTGGTGATGTACACTTCTGTACTGGATTATGGGGATGTGGTGTACACTTCTGTACTGGATTATGAGGATGTGGTGTACACTTCTGTACTGGATTATGAGGATGTGGTGTACACTTCTGTCCTGGATTATTGGATGTGGTGTACACTTCTGTACTGGATTATGAGGATGTGGTGTACACTTCTGTACTGGATTATGGGGATGTGTGGTGTACACTTCTGTACTGGATTATGAGGATGTGGTGTACACTTCTGTACTACTGGATTATGTGGATGTGGTGTACACTTCTGTACTGGATTATGTGGATGTGGTGTACACTTCTGTACTGGATTATGTGGATGTGGTGTACACTTCTGTACTGGATTATGAGGATGTGATGTACACTTCTGTACTGGATTATGGGGATGTGGTGTACACTTCTGTACTGGATTATGGGGATGTGGTGTACACTTCTGTCCTGGATTATGTGTGGGATGATGTGGTGTACACTTTCTGTACTGGATTATGAGGATGTGGTGTACACTTCTGTACTGGATTATGTGGATGTGGTGTACACTTCTGTACTTGGATTATGATTGGATGTGGTGTACACTTCTGTACTGGATTATGAGGATGTGGTGTACACTTCTGTACTGGATTATGAGGATGTGGTGTACACTTCTGTACTGGATTATGTGGATGTGGTGTACACTTCTGTACTGGATTATGTGGATGTGGTGTACACTTCTGTACTGGATTATGAGGATGTGGTGTACACTTCTGTACTGGATTATGAGGATGTGGTGTACACTTCTGTACTGGATTATGAGGATGTGGGTGTACACTTCTGTACTGGATTATGTGGATGTGGTGTGTACACTTCTGTCCTGGATTATGAGGGGATGTGGTGTACACTTCTGTACTGGATTATGAGGATGTGGTGTACACTTCTGTACTGGATTATGAGGATGTGGTGTACACTTCTGTACTGGATTATGAGGATGTTGGTGTACACTTCTGTACTGGATTATGAGGATGTGGTGTACACTTCTGTACTGGATTATGGGGATGTGGTGTACACTTCTGTACTGGATTATGTGGATGTGGTGTACACTTCTGTACTGGATTATGATGGATGTGTGGTGTACACTTCTGTACTGGATTATGTGGATGTGATGTACACTTCTGTACTGGATTATGTGGATGTGGTGTACACTTCTGTACTGGATTATGTGTGGATGTGATGTACACTTCTGTACTGGATTATGAGGATGTGGTGTGTACACTTCTGTACTGGATTATGAGGATGTGGTGTACACTTCTGTACTAGATTATGAGGATGTGGTGTACACTTCTGTCCTGGATTATGAGGATGTGGTGTACACTTCTGTACTGGATTATGAGGATGTGGTGTACACTTCTGTACTGGATTATGAGGATGTGGTGTACACTTCTGTACTGGATTATGTGGATGTGGTGTACACTTCTGTACTGGATTATGGGGATGTGGTGTACACTTCTGTACTGGATTATGAGGATGTGGTGTACACTTCTGTACTGGATTATGAGGATGTGGTGTACACTTCTGTACTGGATTATGAGGATGTGGTGTACACTTCTGTACTGGATTATGGGGATGTGGTGTACACTTCTGTACTGGATTATGAGGATGTGGTGTACACTTCTGTGTATGGATTTATGAGGATGTGGATGTGATGTACACTTTCTGTACTGGATTATGGGGATGTGGTGTACACTTCTGTACTGGATTATGTGGATGTGGTGTACACTTCTGTACTGGATTATGGGGATGTGGTGTACACTTCTGTACTGGATTATGAGGATGTGGTGTACACTTCTGTACTGGATTATGTGGATGTGGTGTACACTTCTGTACTGGATTATGGGATGTGGTGTACACTTCTGTACTGGATTATGTGGATGTGGGTGTACACTTCTGTACTGGATTATGAGGATGTGATGTGTACACTTCTGTACTGGATTATGAGGATGTGGTGTACACTTCTGTACTGGATTATGAGGATGTGGTGTACACTTCTGTACTGGATTATGAGGATGTGGTGTACACTTCTGTACTGGATTATGAGGATGTGGTGTACACTTCTGTACTGGATTATGTGGATGTGGTGTACATGCAGACTTCTGTCCTGGATTATGAGGATGTGGTGTACACTTCTGTACTGGATTATGAGGATGTGGTGTACACTTCTGTACTGGATTATGAGGATGTGGTGTACACTTCTGTACTGGATTATGTGGATGTGGTGTACACTTCTGTACTGGATTATGAGGATGTGGTGTACACTTCTGTACTGGATTATGGGATGTGGTGTGATGTACACTTCTGTACTGGATTTATGAGGATGTGGTGTACACTTCTGTACTGGATTATGTGGATGTGGTGTACACTTCTGTACTGGATTATGTGGATGTGATGTACACTTCTGTACTGGATTATGAGGATGTGGTGTACACTTCTGTACTGGATTATGTGGATGTGGTGTACACTTCTGTACTGGATTATGAGGATGTGGTGTACACTTCTGTACTGGATTATGAGGATGTGGTGTACACTTCTGTACTGGATTATGAGGATGTGTGTACACTTCTGTACTGGATTATGGGATGTGGTGTACACTTCTGTACTGGATTATGTGGATGTGGTGTACACTTCTGTACTGGATTATGTGGATGTGGTGTACACTTCTGTACTGGATTATGGGGATGTGGTGTACACTTCTGTACTGGATTATGGAGGATGTGGTGTACACTTCTGTACTGGATTATGAGGATGTGGTGTACACTTCTGTACTGGATTATGAGGATGTGGTGTACACTTCTGTACTGGATTATGTGGATGTGGTGTACACTTCTGTACTGGATTATGTGGATGTGGTGTACACTTCTGTACTGGATTATGAGGATGTGGTGTACACTTCTGTACTGGATTATGAGGATGTGGTGTACACTTCTGTACTGGATTATGGGGATGTGGTGTACACTTCTGTACTGGATTATGTGGATGTGGTGTACACTTCTGTACTGGATTATGTGGATGTGATGTACACTTCTGTACTGGATTATGAGGATGTGGTGTACACTTCTGTACTGGATTATGAGGATGTGGTGTACACTTTCTGTACTGGATTATGAGGATGTGGTGTACACTTCTGTACTGGATTATGAGGATGTGGTGTACACTTCTGTACTGGGATTATGGATGATGTGGTGCATGTGGACTTCTGTCCTGGATTATGAGGATGTGGTGTACACTTCTGTACTGGATTATGGGATGTGGTGTACACTTCTGTACTGGATTATGAGGATGTGGTGTACACTTCTGTACTGGATTATGTGGATGTGGTGTACACTTCTGTACTGGATTATGAGGATGTGGTGTACACTTCTGTACTGGATTATGGGGATGTGGTGTACACTTCTGTACTGGATTATGAGGATGTGGTGTACACTTCTGTACTGGATTATGTGGATGTGGTGTACACTTCTGTACTGGATTATGTGGATGTGGTGTACACTTCTGTACTGGATTATGAGGATGTGGTGTACACTTCTGTACTGGATTATGTGGATGTGGTGTACACTTCTGTACTGGATTATGTGGATGTGGTGTACACTTCTGTACTGGATATGAGGATGTGGTGTACACTTCTGTACTGGATTATGAGGATGTGATGTACACTTCTGTCCTGGATTATGGGGATGTGGTTTACACTTCTGTACTGGATTATGTGGATGTAGTGTACACTTCTGGATTATGAGGATGTGGTGTACACTTCTGTACTGGATTATGGATGGATGTGGTGTACTGGATTCTTCTGTGTGGATTATGAGGGATGTGATGTGTTGTACACTTCTGTACTGGATTATATGATGATGTGTACACTTCTGTACTGGATTATGTGGATGTGTGTACACTTCTGTACTGGATTATGGGATGTGGTGTACACTTCTGTACTGGATTATGTGGATGTGGTGTACACTTCTGTACTGGATTATGTGGATGCGATGTACACTTCTGTACTGGATTATGTGGATGTGGTGTACACTTCTGTACTGGATTATGTGGATGTGATGTACACTTCTGTACTGGATTATGAGGATGTGGTGTACACTTCTGTACTGGATTATGTGGATGTGGTGTACACTTCTGTACTGGATTATGAGGATGTGGTGTACACTTCTGTACTGGATTATGTGGATGTGGTGTACACTTCTGTACTGGATTATGAGGATGGGTGTATGTACACTTCTGTACTGGATTATGAGGATGTGGTGTACACTTCTGTACTGGATTATGAGGATGTGATGTACACTTCTGTACTGGATTATGTGGATGTGGTGTACACTTCTGTACTGGATTATGGGGATGTGTGGTGTACACTTCTGTACTGGATTATGTGGATGTGGTGTACACTTCTGTACTGGATTATGTGGATGTGGTGTACACTTCTGTACTGGATTATGTGGATGTGGTGTACACTTCTGTACTGGATTTATGTGGATGTGGTGTACACTTCTGTACTGGATTATGTGGATGTGGTGTACACTTCTGTACTGGATTATGTGGATGTGGATGTACACTTCTGTACTGGATTATGTGGATGTGATGTACACTTCTGTACTGGATTATGTGGATGTGGATGTACATTCTGTACTGGACTTCTGTGTGGTGTACACTTCTGTACTGGATTATGAGGATGTGATGTACACTTCTGTACTGGATTATGAGGATGTGGTGTACACTTCTGTACTGGATTATGAGGATGTGGTGTACACTTCTGTTACTGGATTATGAGGATGTGGGTGTACACTTCTGTACTGGATTATGAGGATGTGGTGTACACTTCTGTACTGGATTATGAGGATGGTGGTGTACACTTCTGTACTGGATTATGTGGATGTGATGTACACTTCTGTACTGGATTATGTGGATGTGATGTACACTTCTGTACTGGATTATGGGGATGTGGTGTACACTTCTGTACTGGATTATGGGGATGTGGTGTACACTTCTGTACTGGATTATGAGGATGTGGTGTACACTTCTGTCCTGGATTATGAGGATGTGGTGTACACTTCTGTCCTGGATTATGAGGATGTGGTGTACACTTCTGTACTGGATTATGTGGATGTGGTGTACACTTCTGTACTGGATTATGGGGATGTGGTGTACACTTCTGTACTGGATTATGAGGATGTGGTGTACACTTCTGTACTGGATTATGTGGATGTGTGTACACTTCTGTACTGGATTATGGGGATGTGGTGTACACTTCTGTACTGGATTATGTGGATGTGGTGTACACTTCTGTACTGGATTATGAGGATGTGATGTACACTTCTGTACTGGATTATGAGGATGTAGTGTACACTTCTGTACTAGATTATGAGGATGTGGTGTACACTTCTGTCCTGGATTATGAGGATGTGGTGTACACTTCTGTACTGGATTATGAGGATGTGGTGTACACTTCTGTACTGGATTATGTGGATGTGTGTGTATGTGCAGGACTTCTGTACTGGATTATGAGGATGTGGTGTACACTACTGTACTGGATTATGAGAATGTGGTGTGTACACTTCTGTACTGGATTATGAGGATGTGGTGTACACTTCTGTACTGGATTATGTGGATGTGGTGTACACTTCTGTACTGGATTATGAGGATGTGGTGTACACTTCTGTACTGGATTATGGGGATGTGGTGTGTACACTTCTGTACTGGATTATGAGGATGTGGTGTACACTTCTGTACTGGATTATGAGGATGTGGTGTACACTTCTGTACTGGATTATGTGGATGTGATGTACACTTCTGTACTGGATTATGAGGATGTGGTGTACACTTCTTTACTGGATTATGTGGGATGTGGTGTACACTTCTGTACTGGATTATGAGGATGTGGTGTACACTTCTGTACTGGATTATGAGGATGTGGTGTACACTTCTGTACTGGATTATGAGGATGTGGTGTACACTTCTGTACTGGATTATGGGGATGTGGTGTACACTTCTGTACTGGATTATGTGGATGTGGTGTACACTTCTTCTGGATTACTGGAGGTGGTGTACACTTCTGTACTGGATTATGGGGATGTGGTTTACACTTCTGTACTGGATTATGAGGATGTGGTGTGTACACTTCTGTACTGGATTATGTGGATGTGGTGTACACTTCTGTACTGGATTATGTGGATGTGGTGTACACTTCTGTACTGGATTATGTGGATGTGGTGTACACTTCTGTACTGGATTATGTGGATGTGGTGTACACTTCTGTACTGGATTATGTGGATGTGATGTACACTTCTGTACTGGATTATGTGGATGTGGTGTACACTTCTGTACTGGATTATGTGGATGTGATGTACACTTCTGTACTGGATTATGAGGATGTGGTGTACACTTCTTCTGTACTGGATTATGAGGATGTGGTGTACACTTCTGTACTGGATTATGAGGATGTGGTGTACACTTCTGTACTGGATTATGAGGATGTGGTGTACACTTCTGTACTGGATTATGTGGATGTGATGTACACTTCTGTACTGGATTATGGGATGTGGTGTACACTTCTGTACTGGATTATGAGGATGTGGTGTACACTTCTGTACTGGATTATGTGGATGTGGTGTACACTTCTGTACTGGATTATGGGGATGTGGTGTACACTTCTGTACTACTGGATTATGTGGATGTGGTGTACACTTCTGTACTGGATTATGTGGATGTGGTGTACACTTCTGTTCTCTGGATTATGGTGGATGTGGTATACACTTCTGTACTGGATTATATGGATGTGATGTACACTTCTGTACTGGATTATGTGGATGTGATGTACACTTCTGTACTGGATTATGTGGATGTGATGTACACTTCTGTACTGGATTATGTGGATGTGATGTACACTTCTGTACTGGATTATGTGGATGTGATGTACACTTCTGTACTGGATTATGTGGATGTGGTGTACACTTCTGTACTGGATTATGAGGATGTGGTGTACACTTCTGTACTGGATTATGAGGATGTGGTGTACACTTCTGTCCTGGATTATGAGGATGTGGTGTACACTTCTGTACTGGATTATGAGGATGTGGTGTACACTTCTGTACTGGATTATGAGGATGTGGTGTACACTTCTGTACTGGATTATGAGGATGTGGTGTACACTTCTGTACTGGATTATGTGGATGTGGTGTACACTTCTGTACTGGATTATGGGGATGTGGTGTACACTTCTGTACTGGATTATGTGGATGTGGTGTACACTTCTGTACTGGATATGAGGATGTGGTGTACACTTCTGTACTGGATTATGAGGATGTGGTGTACACTTCTGTACTGGATTATGAGGATGTGGTGTACACTTCTGTACTGGATTATGTGGATGTGGTGTACACTTCTGTACTGGATTATGGGGATGTGGTGTACACTTCTGTACTGGATTATGAGGATGTGGTGTACACTTCTCTGTACTGGATTATGAGGATGTGGTGTACACTTCTGTACTGGATTATGAGGATGTGGTGTGGTACACTTCTGTACTGGATTATGTGGATGTGGTGTACACTTCTGTACTGGATTATGAGGATGTGGTGTACACTTCTGTACTGGATTATGAGGATGTGGTGTACACTTTCTGTACTGGATATGGTGGATGTGGTGTACACTTCTGTACTGGATTATGAGGATGTGGGTGTACACTTCTGTACTGGATTATGTGGATGTGGTGTACACTTCTGTACTGGATTATGAGGATGTGGTGTACACTTCTGTACTGGATTATGAGGATGTGGTGTACACTTCTGTACTGGATTATGAGGATGTGGTGTACACTTCTGTACTGGATTATGAGGATGTGGTGTACACTTCTGTACTGGATTATGAGGATGTGGTGTACACTTCTGTACTGGATTATGTGGATGTGGTGTACACTTCTGTACTGGATTATGTGGATGTGGTGTACACTTCTGTACTGGATTATGAGGATGTGGTGTACACTTCTGTACTGGATTATGAGGATGTGGTGTACACTTCTGTACTGGATTATGTGGATGTGGTGTACACTTCTGTACTGGATTATGAGGATGGTGTACACTTCTGTACTGGATTATGAGGATGTGGTGTACACTTCTGTACTGGATTATGTGGATGTGGTGTACACTTCTGTACTGGATTATGAGGATGTGGTGTACACTTCTGTACTGGATTATGTGGATGTGGTGTACACTTCTGTACTGGATTATGAGGATGTGGTGTACACTTCTGTACTGGATTATGAGGATGTGGTGGTGTACACTTCTGTACTGGATTATGAGGATGTGGTGTACACTTCTGTACTGGATTATGTGGATGTGGTGTACACTTCTGTACTGGATTATGAGGATGTGGTGTACACTTCTGTACTGGATTATGGGGATGTGGTGTACACTTCTGTACTGGATTATGTGGATGTGGTGTACACTTCTGTACTGGATTATGTGGATGTGGTGTACACTTCTGTACTGGATTATGTGGATGTGATGTACACTTCTGTACTGGATTATGTGGATGTGGTGTACACTTCTGTACTGGATTATGAGGATGTGGTGTACACTTCTGTACTGGATTATGTGGATGTGGTGTACACTTCTGTACTGGATTATGAGGATGTGGTGTACACTTCTGTACTGGATTATGAGGATGTGGTGTACACTTCTGTACTGGATTATGAGGATGTGGTGTACACTTCTGTACTGGATTATGAGGATGTGGTGTACACTTCTGTACTGGATTATGAGGATGTGGTGTACACTTCTTCTGTACTGGATTGGATGTGGATGTGTGTGTACACTTCTGTACTGGATTATTATGGGATGTGGTGTACACTTCTGTACTGGATTATGAGGATGTGGTGTACACTTCTGTACTGGATTATGTGGATGTGGTGTACACTTCTGTACTGGATTATGAGGATGTGGTGTACACTTCTGTACTGGATTATGTGGATGTGGTGTGTACACTTCTGTACTGGATTATGGGATGTGGTGTACACTTCTGTACTGGATTATGAGGATGTGGTGTACACTTCTGTACTGGATTATGTGGATGTGGTGTACACTTCTGTACTGGATTATGTGGATGTGTGGTGTACACTTCTGTACTGGATTATGTGGATGTGGTGTACACTTCTGTACTGGATTATGATGGGATGTGATGTACACTTCTGTACTGGATTATGAGGATGTGGTGTACACTTCTGTACTGGATTATGAGGATGTGGTGTACACTTCTGTACTGGATTATGAGGATGTGGTGTACACTTCTGTACTGGATTATGAGGATGTGGTGTACACTTCTGTACTGGATTATGTGGATGTGGTGTACACACTTCTGTACTGGATTATAGGGATGTGGTGTACACTTCTGTACTGGATTATGAGGATGTGGTGTACACTTCTGTACTGGATTATGAGGATGTGGTGTACACTTCTGTACTGGATTTATGTGGATGTGGTGTACACTTCTGTACTGGATTATGAGGATGTGGTGTACACTTCTGTACTGGATTATGGGGATGTGGTGTACACTTCTGTACTGGATTATGAGGATGTGGTGTACACTTCTGTACTGGATTATGTGGATGTGGTGTACACTTCTGTACTGGATTATGTGGATGTGGTGTACACTTCTGTACTGGATTATGAGGATGTGGTGTACACTTCTGTACTGGATTATGTGGATGTGGTGTACACTTCTGTACTGGATTATGAGGATGTGGTGTACACTTCTGTACTGGATTATGAGGATGTGGTGTACACTTCTGTACTGGATTATGAGGATGTGGTGTACACTTCTGTACTGGATTATGGGGATGTGGTGTACACTTCTGTACTGGATTATGTGGATGTGGTGTACACTTCTGTACTGGATTATGAGGATGTGGTGTACACTTCTGTACTGGATTATGGGGATGTGGTGTACACTTCTGTACTGGATTATGAGGATGTGGTGTACACTTCTGTACTGGATTATGAGGGATGTGGTGTACACTTCTGTCCTGGATTATGAGGATGTGGTGTACACTTCTGTACTGGATTATGAGGATGTGGTGTACACTTCTGTACTGGATTATGGGGATGTGGTGTACACTTCTGTACTGGATTATGAGGATGTGGTGTACACTTCTGTACTGGATTATGTGGATGTGGTGTACACTTCTGTACTGGATTATGGGGATGTGGTGTACACTTCTGTACTGGATTATGTGGATGTGGTGTACACTTCTGTACTGGATTATGAGGATGTGGTGTACACTTCTGTACTGGATTATGAGGATGTGGTGTACACTTCTGTACTGGATTATGAGGATGTGGTGTACACTTCTGTCCTGGATTATGAGGATGTGGTGTACACTTCTGTCCTGGATTATGAGGATGTGGTGTACACTCTGTACTGGATTATGTGGATGTGGTGTACACTTCTGTACTGGATTATGTGGATGTGGTGTACACTTCTGTACTGGATTATGAGGATGTGGTGTACACTTCTGTACTGGATTATGAGGATGTGGTGTACACTTCTGTACTGGATTATGTGGATGTGGTGTACACTTCTGTACTGGATTATGAGGATGTGGTGTACACTTCTGTACTGGATTATGGGGATGTGGTGTACACTTCTGTACTGGATTATGAGGATGTGGTGTACACTTCTGTACTGGATTATGTGGATGTGGTGTACACTTCTGTAGTGGATTATGTGGATGTGATGTACACTTCTGTACTGGATTATGAGGATGTGGTGTACACTTCTGTACTGGATTATGTGGATGTGGTGTACACTTCTGGATTATGAGGATGTGGTGTACACTTCTGTACTGGATTATGAGGATGTGGTGTACACTTCTGTACTGGATTATGAGGATGTGTGGTGTACACTTCTGTACTGGATTATGGGGATGTGGTGTACACACTGTCTGGATTACTGGATGTAGTGTACACTTCTGGATTATGAGGATGTGGTGTACACTTCTGTACTGGATTATGGGGATGTGGTTTACACTTCTGGATTATGAGGATGTGGTGTACACTTCTGTCCTGGATTATGTGGATGTGGTGTACACTTCTGTACTGGATTATGTGGATGTGGTGTACACTTCTGTACTGGATTATGTGGATGTGTGGTGTACACTTCTGTACTGGATTATGTGGATGTGGTGTACACTTCTGTACTGGATTATATGGGATGTGGTGTACACTTCTGTACTGGATTATGTGGATGTGGTGTACACTTCTGTACTGGATTATGTGGATGTGTGTACACTTCTGTACTGGATTATGAGGATGTGGTGTACACTTCTGTACTGGATTATGTGGATGTGTGTGTGTGTACACTTCTGTACTGGATTATGAGGATGTGGTGTACACTTCTGTACTGGATTATGTGGATGTGGTGTACACTTCTGTACTGGATTATGTGGATGTGATGTACACTTCTGTACTGGATTATGGGGATGTGGTGTACACTTCTGTACTGGATTATGAGGATGTGATGTACACTTCTGTACTGGATTATGTGGATGTGATGTACACTTCTGTACTGGATTATGGGGATGTGGTGTACACTTCTGTACTGGATTATGGGGATGTGGTGTACACTTCTGTACTGGATTATGTGGATGTGGTGTACACTTCTGTTCTGGATTATGTGGATGTGATGTACACTTCTGTACTGATGGATTAGATGGATGTGGTGTACACTTCTGTACTGGATTATGAGGATGTGGTGTACACTTCTGTACTGGATTATGTGGATGTGATGTACACTTCTGTACTGGATTATGTGGATGTGTGTACACTTCTGTACTGGATTATGAGGATGTGGTGTACACTTCTCTGTACTGGATTATGTGGATGTGGTGTACACTTCTGTACTGGGATATAGGGGGATGTGGTGTACACTTCTGTACTAGATATGAGGATGTGGTGTACACTTTCTGTACTGGATTATGAGGATGTGGTGTACACTTCTGTACTGGATTATGAGGATGTGTGGTACACACTTCTGTACTGGATTATGAGGATGTGGTGTACACTTCTGTACTGGATTATGAGGATGTGGTGTACACTTCTGTACTGGATTATATGTGGATGTGTGTACACTTCTGTACTGGATTATGGGGATGTGGTGTACACTTCTGTACTGGATTATGGGGATGTGGTGTACACTTCTGTACTGGATTATGAGGATGTGGTGTACACTTCTGTACTGGATTATGAGGATGTGGTGTACACTTCTGTCCTGGATTATGAGGATGTGGTGTACACTTCTGTCCTGGATTATGTGGATGTGGTGTACACTTCTGTACTGGATTATGGGGATGTGGTGTACACTTCTGTACTAGATTATGAGGATGTGGTGTACACTTCTGTACTGGATTATGTGGATGTGGTGTACACTTCTGTACTGGATTATGGGGATGTGGTGTACACTTCTGTACTGGATTATGTGGATGTGGTGTACACTTCTGTACTGGACTGGATGATGTGGATGTGATGTACACTTCTGTACTGGATTATGAGGATGTAGTGTACACTTCTGTACTAGATTATGAGGATGTGGTGTACACTTCTGTCCTGGATTATGAGGATGTGGTGTACACTTCTGTCCTGGATTATGAGGATGTGGTGTACACTCTGTACTGGATTATGTGGATGTGGTGTACATGCAGACTTCTGTCCTGGATTATGAGGATGTGGTGTACACTACTGTACTGGATTATGAGGATGTGGTGTACACTTCTGTACTGGATTATGAGGATGTGGTGTACACTTCTGTACTGGATTATGAGGATGTGGTGTACACTTCTGTACTGGATTATGAGGATGTGGTGTACACTTCTGTACTGGATTATGGGGATGTGGTGTACACTTCTGTACTGGATTATGAGGATGTGGTGTACACTTCTGTACTGGATTATGTGGATGTGGTGTACACTTCTGTACTGGATTATGTGGATGTGATGTACACTTCTGTACTGGATTATGTGGATGTGGTGTACACTTCTGTACTGGATTATGGGGATGTGGTGTACACTTCTGTACTGGATTATGTGGATGTGGTGTACACTTCTGTACTGGATTATATGGATGTGATGTACACTTCTGTCCTGGATTATGAGGATGTGGTGTACACTTCTGTCCTGGATTATGAGGATGTGGTGTACACTTCTGTACTGGATTATGTGGATGTGGTGTACACTTCTGTACTGGATTATGAGGATGTGGTGTACACTTCTGTACTGGATTATGAGGATGTGGTGTACACTTCTGTCCTGGATTATTAGGATGTCCTGGACTTACTGTACTGGATTATGAGGATGTGGTGTACACTACTGTACTGGATTATGAGGATGTGGTGTACACTTCTGTACTGGATTATGAGGATGTGGTGTACACTTCTGTCCTGGATTATGAGGATGTGGTGTACACTACTGTACTGGATTATGAGGATGTGGTGTACACTTCTGTACTAGATTATGAGGATGTGGTGTACACTTCTGTCCTGGATTATGAGGATGTGGTGTACACTTCTGTCCTGGATTATGAGGATGTGGTGTACACTTCTGTACTGGATTATGTGGATGTGGTGTACACTTCTGTCCTGGATTATGAGGATGTGGTGTCCATCCAGTCTTCAGTTTCTACTTTGAAACCGTTGGATCGTCTCTTTCACTCTGCACTTAGTTTTATTTCAGGTGATGGATTTGAAACTCACTGTTTCTCTATGAAAAAGTGTGTTGTCCATCACTGTGTTTGAAGAGAACAGCTCTGTATGAAGTTTATCTATAAGGGACGACTTCAAAAACTGCCAGAATAACTCACCTGTTTGTTAATCTTTGATACTTGAACATTTAACACCAGATCACATGATGCATAAGGACGAGCTGCACCAAAACTCAGACGGGAACAAGGCTTTTAGCTGTTTTGCTTCACAAAAATGGAACATGCTCCAAGGAAAAACAAAACTGGTTGTATTATATTTTAAACATGGCGTCCATGAAAAGGAGAGTCCACGTGCTCTCACTGTGTCCCCCTGTACAAATAAAGATAAATAAATAAAAGATAAATAAATTTAACATCAACTTTAAAAATATATTTTAATAAAGTACACAGAGACAAAAAATTTAAATTAAAACAAAATAAAAAACTGCATTTGCTTTGGTCCAATAATGAACTTTGGGAATTAATGAAAGAGACACCTCATTAAAAAAATGTATTTAAACCAAATTGAAAACCGAACACATAATCTATCAAAGTGTGTGAGAGAAGGTCACAACACGGCTCAGAATAAACAAAGGTTAACTTTTTATTAATCTAATCAAAGATGTAAAAGGAAAGAGCAAATTGTTTTGGAAAAAACATTGACAGACTTCTTGGAAAAGGAAATAAAACCAACCATGAAATACAATTAAACAGGTGATAAAACTCAAAAGGATAGTGTAAATTTAGCTATAAATCTGAATGAATATTTTATAAATTCTGTTCAGAGGCCCAGTTGTTTCCAACACCTTGTGTTTCCCAAAACTTTGTCTGTGATGAATCAGGCTGTAGTTTAACATCTGTTAATGATGCAAAAGTGGAAAAATATTTTGGGAAAATTAAATAACTGCAAAGATTGAATAGTGCATTTCTAAAAAGCCATCAAGAAAGTCTGATCCCAGCCTGAACAAAATTAATAAATCAGTCAATAAATGATAGTATATTTCCCGGTGCATTAAAAACTCAGGTCAGGAGACAAAGGAGAAACAGTAATTATCCCATAACCATCCTCCATCTCTCAGGTCTATGAAAAGGCCGTAACAGAACAGTTAATAGAACATCTCCAAACCAAAGCCTTTTTAAACCCTTAAAAATACTCAACAGAGACAGCTTGTTCCTACTTCCTTGAATAAATTAAATCAAATTTAGACCCAGGAGGAGTAGTTGGAGTTGGTCTTCCTCCACCTAAAAAAAGGCCTTTGATACTGTCTCTCATAGTTTTCTATTAAAGAAACTATCTCATTTTGAACTGTCTAATCAAACTGTTAATTGGATTACATCAGACCTGAGTGACAGGAAACAGTGTGTTTGAATAAACACTGTCCCCCATTAAAGACTGCACCATGGGAGTCCCACAGGGCTCTATATTAGGGCCTCTGCTCTTCAGTATGTACATCAGTGATCTCCCCTCAGTGTGCAGTATAAATGTCATCATGGATGTGGTCACCTGTCCTCACCTGTCTTAACCTGTCCTCATCTGTCCTCATCTGTCACCTGTCCTCACCTGTCTTAACCTGTCCTCATCTTGTCACCTGTCCTCACCTGTCCTCACCTGTCACCTGTCCTCACCTGTCCTCACCTGTCACCTGTCCTCACCTTTTTTTTTTTAAAATTTTTATTCTGCACTCTTTTGTTTTAATGTTTTAATGTCAATTTTATGATGATTATTTGTGATTATTCATGTTTGATTTGTGTGATTTTAATGTCTGTCTTATTCTGTAAAGCACTTTGAATTACCTTGTGTACGAATTGTGCTGTACAAATAAACTTGCCTTGCCTCACCTGTTCACCTGTCACCTGTCCTCACCTTCACCTGCAAAGCACCTGTCACCTGAATTACCTTGTGTACCAACCTGTGTACCTGTCCTAACCTGTCACCTGTCCTCACCTGTCCTCACCTGTCACCTGTCCTCACCTGTCACCTGTCCTCACCTGTCACCTGTCCTCACCCGTCCACACCTGTCCTCACCTGTCCTCACCTGTCCTCACCTGTCCTCACCTGTCAGCAGAGGGCGCAGTATTTCCTGGTTGTTGTTTCCTTAAAGGGCTGAACTATATATCGACATGTCATTGAGTTTTCAGACTAATCGTCTAATTGTGATTAGATTTGAAATATATGAGCTTGGTTCAGGCGACATCACAACATTATAAGAGCCAGAGGTTAAAACTGGTGAAGGACGCAGTTTCTTCTGTTCCCGGTGAGAAAACACACTGCGCTCGGCACAAACATTAAACCCAGTGTTAAACGTGATGGTGCTTTTGTTGGGACAGTTGTGTCTTGTGTTGTGACCTGAGCTGCTGATCTTTCAGGTGCAGTATTAGTTTTATCTCAGTCACACTGTCCAGCAGCATCAGTTCAGATGTTGTTCGTATCAAGCGTAAACTCATCGTTTCCTCTGGTTTTGTCCTAAGTTTCTAAACCAAAACATGTGACTTACGTGAGACGGAGTGTCGTTCAAGTCTGCTCCTCTTTCCTTTTTATGGTCCCTACAACATTAAGTTATATATATTCACTCTTCAAAGTCTTTAACATTATATTCGGCAAACTGTAAGTTTAGTGACTCACTGTGTGTTTGGACTCTGACCTAATCTCCTCTCTGCTTTTCTCCTTTTCTCCGCGTTTGGACATTACTGTGACACGTGACGTTTTATATAAAGTAACGAACTGAATGTCTGAATGATACACTGAGGCTTTATTGGCATTTTCTGTCTCTTTGCTGCGAAAAATGACACAAATGTCCAGCCCTGGCGCCGCGTGCACGTCTCCAGAGCAACGGACAAAACCAATGTGTAAAACAGGAGGGGGGGCCGAGTTTTCATTTTCACTTATTTAATGACAGTCAACTGTGTAAATACTGTATATATAATTAGCTTTTACCATTATTTCCCATTTGTTTAATGCAAGAGCAGGGAGGACAGTAAGAGGAGAGAGGGGGACACGAGTCAGCAAGGAGGAGGGTCCAGACCCCCGTCCCCCCGTGATTTCCGCTTCCTGCTTCCTCCTCAGATCCACACAGAGCTGTGGGTGCAGCTCTCACTCTGAACTTTCACTCGTGTCGAAGTCAAACTGTTTCTGATCCAGGAGAGATGGCGCAGAAAGCACTCGACCAAGAAGCCTTTTCCTGCTCCGTGTGTTTGGATCTACTGAAGGATCCTGTGACTATTCCCTGTGGACACAGCTACTGCAGGAACTGTGTCCAACAGCACTGGGACCAAGAGGACGAGAAGCAGCTCTACAGCTGTCCTGAATGTCGCCTCAGCTTCAGCCCCAGGCCTGTCCTGGGTAAAAACATCATGTTAGCAGGTTTAGTAGAGCAGATGAAGAAGACAGCGCCCCCTGCTGCCCTCTGCTATGCCGACCTGAGGATGTGTCCTGTGATGTGTGTGCACTGGGAGGAAGCTGAGAGCTGTCCAGTCCTGTCTGCAGTGTGTGGCCTCTTACTGTGAGCGCCACCTACAGCCTCATTATGAAGCTGCAGAGTTTAAGAAACACCAGCGGGTGGTGCCGTCTCACAGGCTCCAGGAAAACATCTGCTCTCAACATGATAAAGTGATGGAACTATTCTGCCGCAGTGACCAGCAGCTGCTCTGCTCCTTCTGCTCTGTGGACCAACATAAGGGTCATGACATAGTGTCCTCTGCCTCAGAGAGGGCTCAGAGGCAGGCAGAGCTGCCGGCCAGGAGGGCCCTGCTGCTCCAGAGCCTCCAGCACAAAGAGACAGACCTGAAGAGGCTCCAACAGGAGGCCCAGGACATCAGCCGCTCTGCCCAGACAGCAGTGCAGCGCAGCGACGACAGCTTCAGAGACATGGCCCTTCTCCTGGAGAAAAGACGCTCTGAAGTGGAGCAGCAGATCCGCTCCCAGGAGCAGACCCGACTGAGCCGAGTCCAAGAGCTCCAGGACCAACTGCAGCAGGACGTGAGGGGGCTGAAGAGGAGCCTCTCTGAGCTGGACACACTGGAGCTCACCCAGGATCATAACCAGTTTATACAGCGCTACGCTTCACTGTCCCCACACACACAGAGCACAGAGCCAGCCACCATTCACATAGGGGACCGGGGATACTTTGAGGAAGTGACCAGACCTGTGTCCAAGCTCAGGGACACACTCCAGCTCACTCTGAGTCCAGTCCAGGTTTTACTGTCACCAGCTGAACTCAGCTCCAGAGACGACTTCTTATATTATTCTACAGAAATCACTCTGGACCCAAACACAGTGAACACATGGCTGTCTCTGTCTGATGGAAACAGAAGAGTAACATTTATGGTTGAAGACCAGAATTATCCAGATCATCCAGACAGATTCAGTTACTGGTGTCAGGTCCTGAGCAGAGAGAGTCTGACGGGCCGATGTTACTGGGAGGTGGAGTGGAGCGGGAGGTGGGGGGCTCGTATAGGAGTTTCATACAGAGAGATTCAGAGGAAAGGAAACTCTGCTGAATGTGTATTTGGAAACAATGATAAATCCTGGGCCTTACACTGTGACAAAACCAGTTATTCATTTTTGTTTAACAAAGTCGGGTCTCAAGTCTCAGGTCCGGTCGGGTCCAGAATCGGGGTTTACCTGGACCACAGTGCAGGGGTTTTGGAGTTTTACAGCGTCTCTGAAAGTACCATGAGCCTCCTCCACAGAGTCAGGACCAGGTTCACTCGGCCTCTCTACACTGGGGTCTGGTTTTATGGTGTTAATCCTGGAGACACTTCACATTTCCTTAAACTGAAATAGCAGCTTTGTTCTCCAGTTTCGGATCAAAATTGTGCCTTTTATATTGGAATAATTTGAAAAAAAAAGTTGAAAGTATCAATAGTCAAAATAAATAAATGACTATTATTTTTGTGTTGAAATTTGAGTTATTTTGTCAAACTTTTCTAAACTTGATCAAATATGACATGGGGAGAGTTCAAATCATGACTAAAATCCTGATCTAATAAAACATGGCCCATTTTCCACAGTATTGAGTTGATCGGTGTCATTCTGGTGTTTTTCTCAGGACATAACTGTACTGTTTGTGTTTGTGTAGTGTGTGTTTGTGTAGTGTGTGTTTGTGTAGTGTGTGTTTGTTTGTGTTGTGGGTGAAGCTGCAGGCGGGTCGGGTGCATTTTTTTGTGTGGTAATTTTAAACTTCTTTTTAATTCTTAGACCGAATTCTAGTTTGTAATGCAACTTTTAGCTTTTTTTGTAATAAAATGAAACTTCTACCTTAACATTTAGTTAAACTTTTGTTATGATAAATAAACTTTTCTAAATGTTTCTTGTTTAACTTTATTTTAGCCATAAACAAGAATTTCCATCTCGATTTTAAAGCTCTTTTTGAATAAAAATCATTTTAACGTTTTTTCTCGTGTGTCGTCTTTAAATCAGGCCCTGACCTGTGTCTTTAAACTGTAAATTTGACTGTGACCCTGGGTCTTAAATCCTTTAAACGTGGATCATCACCACCTCAGATTAAAGATTCAACTCAAACATGAATCAGTCCAAATACGAGAAGAAACAACTAGAACATGGACAAAGCTCTGTTCAGTTTGTTGAAGTTTAAACTGTGACTCGGTGTTTTTCTCGTCTCTGGCTCCTGTTTCTCATAAACGACTCGTTTATTTTCCCACAGAAAAAATACATTTTATTGTCCGTTTCAGCAGACGCAGACATCAAAATCATACAAACTGTGCACTTACGACGACTTTTTCTGAAATGCAGCAATCACGTGTCAGATAAAGTGACACTACGGAACATTGTGAGGTATTTTTCCTTCTCTCCGGCTGAGTTCAGGTCCCATATTCTGCATTTTCAGCCCGATTCATTTTAAAGTGTAACAGGTTTTTGTTTTTCTTGGTGGGATCTGTGCTTTGTGTATTTTTCCAAAAAGTTGAAGAAAAAACAAAGTACAAAAATACAGGAAGTAGTAGAATCCCTTGGTCAAGAACACTTAAAATGACAAGAAATGTATTTTTGTGTCAGTTTAAAGCTTCATTTAACAAAATAAAGTTTGTATTCGTTTAAATAAGACACTAAACTGACTCTTGTAGCTTTAAGTCATGTTCTGATGCTGTTTCCTCCTCAAAAACAGACCTGGACTTGTGTTTTGTTTCATTCACATGTTTGAGTCACACTTTATTATGAGTCTGTAACATCTCCAAAGCTCAAAACGCTCTGTTCCACCTTGTGATGTCATCAAGTGGTAGTTTTTAAGTTAACTCCTCCTACTTTTACCTTTAGTTCAGTTGAGATATGTGGCTACTTCCGAATTTGTGAAATGATCCAGATGATTCTAGACATGAAGGTGTGTGGAGTTTAAAAACGCAGTGGAGCACTTCCTGTATCACCACATGATGACATCACAAGGTGGAACAGAGTGTTTTCAGGTTGAGAGAAGCACTCAGCCTAAATCTGCAGGTCTGTGAGTTAAACATGTGGAACTAAACACAACTCCAGGTCTGTGTGTGACGAGGAAACGACATCAGAGAGAATAAAGTGATTCAGCCCCTTTAAGTTTCGTCTCGTTTACATGACTCAAGTAAAAGTATCACATGAAAAAATCTACTGAAGGTGTAATGGAAATTAAAATATTGTGTCATTATTTTACCTTTTAGAAATCACATGGTCTCGTAACTAAATCTCATTTGGTTTGGTCGTCAAAGACAGTGTTAGAAAAACCTTTCACGTCAACCCTTTTGTTCACTTTTGGTGGCTAGACTTGTGAAGATGTGAAAGTAGAAGCAATCAGACCATACAGTCGCCTTTCAATCACTCCCTATTGACCCCCTGAAGAAGATCCAGCTCATGAACGTCTTCAGGAGCTGGTCTGACCACACCTCAGCAGAAGTTTCACATCTCGTATTGTTTCTACTCCACATGCTACTTCACACCTTGTATTGTCTCTACTCCAAATGTTACCTCCTGAGGGGAACCGGCTCCTGAATGTCTCCAGGAGCTGGTCTGACCACCCCTCAGTGGGAGTGTCACGTGCTTGCTTTGAAATGTATGTCCTCTGGTCATCTCAAACTATATAAACTGGGTGTTTTCTAGCATTCGGGGTCTGACATAAGGGGGAGATGCGGTCGGACCTATTTCTTGCAAGAAATAAACTCATTGTCTTTGCTTCAACATTCCATCAGAGCCTGCAAAAGGAGTCTTAAAAAGTATTAAAGTACCTGTTTAAAAATGGACTTAAAGAGTAAAAGTATTTTGCGCATTTGAGATCTAATACAGCTTTAATTTATTTACATATTTTTATTTGCTCAAATTGTGAACGTGTTAAAATAAACCCTCAGACTTTTCAGCAGGTCTCAAAAAACTTAAATAAAAAATACTTTTACTTTTCAGTCCTGTTCAAAAATGTAGTGAAAAGTACAGATACAGCTCTCACTTTTTACTTTTACTCAAGTAAAAGTAAAAAGTACAAAAGAAAATGTATACTTAAGTACAGTACGTTACTACTTTGACTTTGTTTCCTTCCACCGCTGCAGATCTGCCGCCTGTGTCCAACCAGGAAGAACAAAAAAACAAAAACTAGTAAGACTTTATTGTAAAATCTTAAATATAACCATGTTTTTGTGAAATGCGTCACTTCGTGTATGGCCCAGATCACCACCAGGTGTCGGAGTGTACAGATTAGGTTCACAGTACAGCATTACTTCAGTGAATGAAACAAAATCTAAACTTTATAATGTGATAAAACACAGAACATAGGACCTGGAACAAGTGCAAACACTGGAGGATCAGGAGGCAGTTCATCTGGATTATCACAGCAGTTTAGTCAAGCACCATCAGGAAAATTTAACCTGTGTGTGAAACCGGCACGGCTCCAACTGTTTGAACGCAGCAGTAGTAGAAGTAGAAGTAGTCAGAGTAGTTTAATAGATTACAGAAACTGGTTCACCCAAAGGATAAAACCCCGAGCCATAAACATTCAGTGTAGTGAAGGTGAAGTGAGCGTCACACAGACACTTCATAAGAGAATGAACCAACATCGAGAGAGAGCAGCTCAGGACCACAGTCTGATGTTCATCTACAGAAGAGAATGAACCAACACGAGAAAGAGCAGCTCAGGACCACAGTCTGTTCATCTACAGAAGAGAATGAACCAACACGAGAGAGCAGCTCAGGACCACAGTCTGATGTTCATCTACAGAAGAGAATGAACCAACACAGAGAGAGCAGCTCAGGACCACAGTCTGTTCATCTACAGAAGAGAATGAACCAACACGAGAGAGAACAGCTCAGGACCACAGTCTGTTCATCTACAGAAGAGAATGAACCAACACGAGAGAGAGCAGCTCAGGACCACAGTCTGTTCATCTACAGAAGAGAATGAACCAACACGAGAGAGCAGCTCAGGACCACAGTCTGATGTTCATCTACAGAAGAGAATGAACCAACACAGAGAGAGCAGCTCAGGACCACAGTCTGATGTTCATCTACAGAAGAGAATGAACCAACACAGAGAGAGCAGCTCAGGACCACAGTCTGCTGTACATCTCAAAGACACTAAACACTCCTCTGAAGATAGTGAGGTTCAGATCTGAGCCAGAGAAAAGAAATGGTTTGAGAGGAGAGTTAAAGAAGATATTTTTGTTCGGAAAAACAATCCTTCCATAAACAGAAATGGAGCCTTAGACATAATCTCACACCGATCTACAACTCCATCCTCAGACCCAGAACAAACTAAAGAGAACAGGCGGGAATAGGAGGGCCATTAAAGGGTGAAACTGGAGACAAAAGCTGTTTACAGTTTCCGGGTTGTTATAGCGCCTCCTTCAGACAGATATAAGTCAGTGTCCAGCAGTAACCTGACCAGAACTGAAGAAGCGTCTTGGATGAGCAGAGAAACGTCTTCACTCCTACAACGATTTGTCCAGTTGACAGATTTGAACTTCGTCTTTTGCTTTAATAGATGTAGTTTAGTAGTTTTAACAGTATAAACCGTAGTAGTCGCAGCAGTTTGTCCCACTGTAGTGAGTCTCTATAAGGCCTCAGAGATGTGGGTTCAGCCGATGTCCTGTTTTAGTTCATAAACTGATGTGATAAGACAACTGGGCAAAGTTGGGCTGAACCGTCTCATAATATTAAACTTGGATTTTTATAAAGATGTTCTGTAGTTTACAAAACACATTAGGATCAGTTTTACCTCGTGCTTTTTATGTTTAAAGCAAATAAAGTCTGTTTTCAGTCTCTGACTTAAAGTGTTGATATCAACCGACACCAGGGCAAAGTATCGACATCGGTATCAGAACAGAAAAGGCTGGATCAGTCACTCACTAGTTTCAGTTTGGTTTGGTTTTGGGGCTTTAAATGGCAGAGTACTACCATTAAAACAGACCAAAAACGTGACAAAAACAGGTGAGAAAACACAGGTGTTTTGGTGAGAGGCTCCGATCCCCAAGAACAAGGCAACAGCAAAACCAAGACACCACAAAAATGTGTTTTTCTGCAAACAACTATGAACAAAAACATGTTTCATAGTCCTGATTTAGTCCAGGTTTAGTCCTGATTTAGTCCAGGTTTAGTCCTGGTTCAGTCCTGGTTCAGTCCTGATTTAGTGCTGATTTAGTGCTGATTTAGTCCAGGTTTAGTCCTGGTTGAGTCCAGGTTTAGTCCAGGTTTAGTCCAGGTTAAGCCCTGGTTAAGTCCTGGTTAAGTCCAGGTTAAGTCCAGGTTTAGTCCTGGTTCAGTCCTGGTTCAGTCCTGGTTCAGTCCAGGTTTAGTCCAGGTTTAGTCCAGGTTTAGTCCAGGTTTAGTCCTGGTTTAGTCCTGGTTTAGTCCTGGTTTAGTCCTGGTTTAGTCATGACTTTGTAAACTTTGTATTTTTTTTATAAAACTACTGAGTAGATTCTATTTTACTAAAATGATTGTAAATATCTTTAAATGAAAAACGCTCGTCGTCCTTGTAGAGTTTGTGTTTGGATTCAAACAGCGGTGCCTTTTCCACACAGGCTGATCATTAGGCTCATGATGCCTTCAGCACATCTCAAAATTCCGAGAGGCACTGAACGCGGCGTTAGTTCTGCTCGCTGTTCTTCAGCTTGAGTCCTGGCTGCACTTCTTCATCATGGGCTCTAGGTGGCGCCCTGTGAGCCTGTTAAACTCACTCAGGATGTACTGCTCCCTCTGCGACATCTGGAGAAGAGACAAAACAGTATTATTATTATTTTCTGAGACGAAAGGGGCCGTGGTCGACTAAAGACGTGTGCTGCCCATCGATTGGTCAACTCAAAAGGGGGCGTGGCCAAAGCGCTCTACGTATCTGACACAAACTGCAGTCACAAAACAACACCTGCAGGGGGAGCTCATTCAAAAACTACTATTCATGCAGAATAAAGTACTAGGATCAGTGTATTTATATAAAGACAGATTAAATTTTTTATAGATAAATGTCAAAAAATACCACATCTTCAGCTCCCTCCACACTCCTCCTCTGCCCCCGTCTGACCCTCTCCTCTGCATCATCCTTACAATCTACATAAAATAATTAGCAGACAAATACACATTTTGGTCGACTCAGACGCCACTGAACGACTAAAGGCCTAAAGCCCCAGATCCTAAGAAATAAAATATAACATGTAGATCATTACTTTACATTTTGTTTATTTTAAACTGCAATACTGACCTGAACCTTCACAACCGAAACATACACTCACCTGAAGGATTATTAGGAACACCAGACTAATACGATGTTTGACCCCCAGGGCACGAAGCTCCCGTTCCACCACATCCCAAAGATGCTCTATCGGGCTGAGATCTGGTGACTGTGGGGCCATTGTAGTTCAGTGAACTCATCGTCATGTTCAAGAAACCAGTTTGAAATGATTGGAGCTTTATGACATGGTGCATTATCCTGCTGGAAGTAGCATCAGAGGATGGGCACATGGTCATGAAGGATGGACATGGTCAGAAACAATGTTCATGTAGCCCGTGGCATTTAAACGATACCCAATTGGCACTAAGGGACCGAAAGTGTGCCAAGAAAACATCCCCCACACCATTACACCACCACCAACACCTGCACAGTGGTAACGAGGCCTGATGGAGCCATGTTCTCATTCTGTCTACGCCAAATTCTGACTCAACCATTTGAATGTCTCAACAGAAATCGAGACTCATCAGACCAGGCAACATTTTTCCAGTCTTCAACTGTCCAATTTTGGTGAGCTCATGCTGAGACGAGTGGTACCCGGTGGGGTCTTCTTCTGTTGTAGCCCATCTGCCTCAAGGTTGTGCGTGTTGTGGTTCACAAATGCTTTGCTGCTTCCTCTATTGTAACGAGTGGTTATTTCAGTCAACGTTGCTCTTCTATCAGCTTGAATCACTCGGCCCATTCTCCTCTGACCTCTAGCATCAACAAGGCATTTTCGCCCACAGGACTGCCACATACTGGATGTTTTTCCCTTTTCACACCATTCTTTGTAAACCCTGGAAATGGTTGTGCATGAAAATCCCAGTAACTGAGCAGATTGTGAAATACTCAGACCGGCCCGTCTCAAAATAGTTTAAATCACGTTTCTTTCCCATTCTGACATTCAGTTTGGAGTTCAGGAGATTGTCTTGACCAGGACCACACCCCTAAATGCAGTGAAGCAACTGCCATGTGATTGGTTGATTAGATAATTGCATTAAGGACAAATTGAGCAGGTGTTTCTAATAATCCTTTAGGTGAGTGTAAGCACTGACATCTACTTCAAAACTGTATCACTGATGTTTCCTGTGATTTTTTGAACCCTAGAACCTGGACTGTAAATTGAAGTAAGAACAGAGCAGTGGGCGGGGACCACTTCACCAAAACCACTTCAAAAAACAAAGTCTAATAGGAGCTGACATTGCCGTAAACATCATCACAGCAAAGCGCCGCATGCTGTAGCGCCCCCTATGGACAGACACGTCACACTACAGCAGCACATTCTTAACATTTGGACCAAAATGACGACGTGACGCTGCCGAATCCTACGAGTATCAACGATTAAGAAAATAAAACTGGAGAAGAAAGTGCAGACGTCACAGTGGGCGTGTCACAGTCACGAGAGAAGAGACAAGGAGAGGAGACAAGGAGAGGAGACGGGAGACGAGAGGAGACAAGAACGAGGGGACGAGGAGACAAGAGAGGAGACAAGAACAAAGAGATGAGAGAGGAGACAAGTAGAGGAGATAAGAGGAGACAAGAACGAGGGGACGAGGAGACGAGAGAGGAGACAAAGAGAGGAGACGAGAGGAGACAAGAACAAAGAGATGAGAGAGGAGACGAGAGAGGAGACAAGTAGAGGAGATGAGAGGAGACAAGAACGAGGGGACGAGGAGACAAGAGAGGAGACAAGAACAAAGAGACGAGAGAGGAGACAAGTAGAGGAGATAAGAGGAGACAAGAACGACGGGGACGAGGAGACGAGAGAGGAGACAAAGAGAGGAGACGAGAGGAGACAAGAACAAAAGAGATGAGAGAGGAGACGAGAGAGGAGACAAGTAGAGGAGATGAGAGGAGACAAGAACGAGGGGGACGAGGAGACAAGAGAGGAGACAAGAACAAAGAGACGAGAGAGGAGACAAGTAGAGGAGACAAGAGGAGACAAGAACGAGGGGACGAGGAGATGGACAAGGAGACGAGAGAGGAGATGAGAGAAGACAAGAACGAGGGGATGAGGAGACGGACGAGGAGACAAAGAGAGGAGACGAGAGGAGACAAGAGGAGACAAGAACAAGGGGACGAGGAGACGACAGAGGAGACGACAGAGGAGACGACAGAGGAGACGACAGAGGAGACGACAGAGGAGACGACAGAGGAGACAAGAACGAGGGGACGAGGAGATGGACGAGGAGACAAAGAGAGGAGACGAGAGGAGACAAGAGGAGAGAAGAACAAGGGGACGAGGAGACGACAGAGGAGACGACAGAGGAGACAAGAACGAGGGGACGAGGAGACGGACGAGGAGACGGACGAGGAGACGGACGAGGACACGGACGAGGAGACAAAGAGAGGAGACGAGAGGAGACAAGAACGAGGGGACGAGAGGAGACGAGGGAAGAGACGAGTGAGCAACAGAGTGTGTGTCACAGTGGGCGTGTCACAGTGGGCGTGTCACAGGGGGCGTGTCACAGGGGGCGTGTCACATGGGGGGTGTCACAGTGGGCGTGTCACAGGGGGCGTGTCACATGGGGGGTGTGTCACAGTGGGCGTGTCACAGTGGGCGTGTCACAGGGGGCGTGTCACAGGGGGCGTGTCACAGTGGAGGTGAAAACGTGGGCTGATCGGTGAAATGGCGTCTTGAAAAAAAGCAGTTAAAGATTATTCAAACATGCACAAATATCTCCTGACACAACTTCAGGTGAGTAAATGGTGAGAAACAGCTGTGACTCGGTGAAACACTCTGAAAAGTCCAGTTTACAGAACGGGTCTGATTTAAAAGCTTGTAAAAGTCGACTGTGCACAATACGTCTCCACATCAAGGAGAGGACGTCATTTCAAAGTATATTTCTGTTTTTAATAATCAAATGTGCAGGGATGGAGTCTTAAACCTCTTCAAAGATAAAGAATAACACGGAAAAACGAAAAAAATATATATAGTGTAATACTCCTTCTTTAACACCTCTGTGAAAATAGTATCAAGTGTGGAGCAGATCTTTACCTCGGTCCACTCTTCGTCGGTTTCATGTCGATAACCCAACAGGTGACAGATGCCATGAGCCGTCACTGCCTGAACACAAACCCACAATGCAATGCAAAAAATTACAACAATGTCAATCCTCCACATGTCGTAAGTGTTCGATCTAAAGTCAAATATGAGCTGCTCTGTTTTAATAGTCGGGTGTTGTCCAAACAAACGGGTGAGTTTTCTGATTTTTTACACCAGATGCCCTTCCCAGTGCCCGGAGTGGACCCATGTTGAAGAAAGACACCAGTCTGTGCTTGGAGTGAGGCTGGATCTGTCCATCTTTTGGTAAGAGGGTGAACGCTTTACTTTGCTGTTGATACTTTACAGGTGAGGCTAATGAAAATGTGTCGTTTAAATCCATGTTGAATTCTTTTAGTCCATCTTAAGCCTTTTCTGGCAGTGTTTGCTCAAGTGTGCACAGTGTCTCCATGGTAACCGCTGAACATTCCACCATAAACAGACATGTAGAACACCCCCAGCATGAGTATCTATAGTGTACACTGTTGTAAACTGATGTCATGATATTTAATAAACACATTTTAGCTAAACTTACGGTAAGAGCGCCGTGGAAATCCAAGGATTCCTCTTGACACTGTTTCATCACAAACTCGACTCCGAGGAAAACGTCTCCCAGATTCAGCTCGTCTCTGTGCAGCGGGCAGGGGAGTTTTCCAGGTCGGATATCCTGGAAAAGCATTATTTCAAGGGTAAATGACTCCATTGCTCCCCTCCCTCTGACCCTCTCCATCCTCTGCTCCTCTGACCCTCTCCTCTTCATCCTCTGCTCCCTCTGACCCTCTCCTCTTCATCCCCTCCTCCATCCTCTGACCCTCTCCTCTTTATCCTCTGACTCTCTCCTCTTCATCCCCTCCTTCTCCTCTGACCCTCTCCTCTTCATCCTCTGCTCCATCTGACCCTCTCCTCTTCATCCTCTGCTCCCTCTGACCCTCTCCTCTTCATCCCCTCCTCCATCCTCTGACCCTCTCCTCTTCATCCCCTCCTCCATCCTCTGACTCTCTCCTCTTCATCCCCTCCTTCTCCTCTGACCCTCTCCTCTTCCTCCTCTGCTACATCTGACCCTCTCCTCTTCATCATCTGGTCCATGACCCTCTCCTCTTCATCCCCTGCTCCATCTGACCCTCTCCTCTTTATCCTCTGACTCTCTCCTCTTCATCCCCTCCTCCTCCTCTGACCCTCTCCTCTTCATCCTCTGCTCTCTCTGACCTTCTTCTCTTCATCCTCTGCTCCATCTGACCCTCTCCTCTTCCTCCTCTGCTACATCTGACCCTCTCCTCTTCATCATCTGGTCCATCTGACCCTCTCCTCTTCATCCTCTGACTCTCTCCTCTTCATCCCCTCCTCTTCATCCCCTCCTCCTCCTCTGACCCTCTCCTCTTCATCCCCTCCTCCTCCTCTGACCCTCTCCTCTTCATCCTCTGACTCTCTCCTCTTCATCCCCTCCTCCTCCTCTGACCCTCTCCTCTTCATCCTCTGCTCTCTCTGACCCTCTCTCCTCTTCATCCCCTCCTCCTCCTCTGACCCTCCTCTTCATCCCCCGCTCCATCTGACCCTCTCCTCTTCATCCTCTGCTCCTCTGACCCTCTCCTCTTCATCCTCTGCTCTCTCTGACCTTCTTCTTCTCTTCTCCTCTGCTCTCTCTGACCTTCTTCTCTTCATCCTCTGCTCCCTCTGACCCTCTCCTCTTCATCCTCTGCTCCCTCTCCTCTTCCTCCTCTGCTACATCTGACCCTCTCCTCTTCATCCTCTGCTACATCTGACCCTCTCCTCTTCATCATCTGCTCCATCTGACCCTCTCCTCTTCATCCCCTCCTCCTCCTCTGACCCTCTCCTCTTTATCCTCTGACTCTCTCCTCTTCATCCCCTCCTTCTCCTCTGACCCTCTCCTCTTCATCCTCTGCTCCATTTGATCCTCTCCTCTTCATCCTCTGCTCCCTCTCCTCTTCCTCCTCTGCTACATCTGACCCTCTCCTCTTCATCATCTGGTCCATCTGACCCTCTCCTCTTCATCCCCTGCTCCATCTGACCCTCTCCTCTTTATCCTCTGACTCTCTCCTCTTCATCCCCTCCTCCTCCTCTGACCCTCTCCTCTTCATCCTCTGCTCTCTCTGACCTTCTTCTCTTCATCCTCTGCTCTCTCTGACCTTCTTCTCTTCATCCTCTGCTCCATCTGACCCTCTCCTCTTCCTCCTCTGCTACATCTGACCCTCTCCTCTTCATCATCTGGTCCATCTGACCCTCTCCTCTTCTCCTCTGACTCTCTCCTCTTCATCCCCTCCTCCTCCTCTGACCCTCTCCTCTTCATCCCCTCCTCCTCCTCTGACCCTCTCCTCTTCATCCTCTGACTCTCTCCTCTTCATCCCCTCCTCCTCCTCTGACCCTCTCCTCTTCATCCTCTGCTCTCTCTGACCCTCTCCTCTTCATCCCCTCCTCCTCCTCCTCTGACCCTCCTCTTCATCCCCTGCTCCATCTGACCCTCTCCTCTTCATCCTCTGCTCCTCTGACCCTCTCCTCTTCATCCTCTGCTTCTCTGACCCTCCCCTCTTCATCCTCTGCTCCTCTGACCCTCTCCTCTTCATCCTCTGCTCTCTCTGACCTTCTTCTCTTCATCCTCTGCTCTCTCTGACCTTCTTCTCTTCATCCTCTGCTCCCTCTGACCCTCTCCTCTTCATCCTCTGCTCCCTCTCCTCTTCCTCCTCTGCTACATCTGACCCTCTCCTCTTCATCCTCTGCTCCTCTGACCCTCTCCTCTTCATCCTCTGCTCCTCTGACCCCCTCCTCTTCATCCTTTCCTCCCTCTGACTCTCTCTTCTTCATCCTCTCCTCCTCTTCGGCAGTTTTCCTCTCGGCTTCCTGTTTCCTGTCAGCTTTAACCTCAGCATCCTTTTACCCATGTATTCCGTATCCCTCCTCTGTAATAACTCAAGTATCTAATAAGAAACCCACATGATGAACACGTGGACATTGTGTGACGTGTGAAGAACGACACGATATAAAAATCCACCTGAAAATACCTCCAAGCTGAAAATACCTCGTAAAAAGGAAACGACAGAACATCCGTGGGCAGGTTTTTCTTCCTGTAGAGGCTGTTGATCTGCTGTATTCGCTGGTTGTCCACACAGATGATGCCCAGATCAAACTTTTGGATCCCCAGTATGTGACGTAGCGTGTCCACGTCTTTACGCAGCCTGGCGCGGCGAATTGGCACCACCTTCTGGAGATTACGCAGCACTACACCCATTCTACCTCCACTACTGTTTTATCAGGACACTTTTCCAACTGCTACAATCCTATAATACAAACACAAGCCTAAATGATTCATAAATAACTTAAATGATCGGTTTATAGAGCGTGGACACAGGTCTTTTAGCTCGTTTACGCGCGGTGACGTTGACAGTTGGAGGTAGGAACATTCAAGGTGACACGTCGCTCACTGCGCTGGTTTTTGGCTACAGTAATTATCCAAACACGCGTGGAAAATAGCGTAGAATCCGGCAATAATAGAGCATAGTTATTAAAGTAGACGAGCGTATAAAACATCCACGCTTTCAAAGTCCATTGAGGTTTCTAATTCGTCTTCCCCTGTTCAATAGTGGCTGAAAAATGAGGGAGAGACGAGTAACACCGCCCCCTACTGCCCGGCTGTCGTGTTTTAATATACATAGACCTCATTAAAACTTGAAGCTACAAAAATGACTCATAAAAAAAATTAAATAAAATAAGAGTTATTATTAAAACGCATGTACTGTAAAAAGTAGCCAATATAAAAGAGCTAAAAATAAATAAATAAATAAATGCGTGTATTTTAAAATAGTAATAACTTTATATTATTATTTTGTAATATTTCAGGTTTAATGTTAGTAAATCAGAATGAATATAATTAATTTTATGGCATTTCGCAAAGAGCGGAACCAAAAATCAGGGCATTGGTGCCGAGCGGAAAGTGGACACAAATAAGCGACGGACCGGAAGACAGCCATGACCGAGCGCCGCCGAACAGTAACGTCTAAAAGCCGTGTTTTTTCTCATTATTAGCGCTTGAGCAAATAGTTTAAGTACAATTGTTATTTATACAAAACATATTAAATAAGATATGTCACTTTTGATTACTTTTAAATTCAAATTTAAGCCGTGAGCCTTGTTTTTGGATTGTTTACTCACTTCTCGAAAGCGCTATGCTGTTTTTGCGATCATTCTGTTCGTGTAAACAACACACGAATCTTATTTTTTAATCCTCCTGCAGATTTGTGAAGGAGTACTGTTTTATTTAGACTAAAAATGAATCCATCGAACCCGTTTGGAAGTACCCAAACCGGAGCGTTTCAAGTCCCCGGTAACGCTGTCAAACCGGGCCCGTTCCAGCCCGTGTTTGGGCAGCAGAGCTCCAACCAGCAGCAGCAGCAAAACATGGGCTTTTTCGGGTCTGGATTCGGACAAACTTCGTCTTCCAGCGTCTTTGGACATGCTCCTGCGTTCGGTCAAGCCTCTGCCCCCTCCCAGCCGGTTCTAACATTCGGGCAAACATCTTCTACCCCGCAACAAGCCCCTGTGTTCGGACAAGGCTCCAGCACCGCCCAGCCACCTCCAGCCTTCGGACAAGCAAATACTACCCCGCTACAAGCTCCAATGTTCGGCCAGTCCTCCAGCACGACCCCGCAGCAAGCTCCTCCAGCGTTTGGCCCGCAGACTGGTTCCGTGTTCGGAGGCAGCAGCGGACAGAGCAGCGCGCAGAGTTCAGTTTTTGGACAGGCGCCGTCTTTTGGAGCCTCTTTTGGACAGTCTGGCGGGTTTGGGCAGGGCTTTGGTGGACACACGAGCGCTTTCGGGGCGCAACAACCGCTGCAATTTGGGCAAAGTTCCACGTCAAGTTCAGCGCTCGGTTTTGGGCAGCCTGTTTTCGGACAACCGACCACGACTGCGCCAACTACGAGTATCTTTGGGACGTCTTCATCCAATGTCAGTCAAAGCAGAAGCGTTGGCACGTCCGAGTTTAGCTTTAAACCAGCGAATGAGGCTGTATTTAAACCTATTTTTAGCGCCGAATCCACGACTACAACCACGTCCAATTCAGCGTTTGGAGGCGCGCAGCCAGCTTTGACAGCATCCTCGTCCACAGGTCTGTTTTCAAGTGCCAAACCTGGAAGTGGAGGCTTTACTTTTTCCCAGCCTGCAGTTTTACCCGTGGCCCAACAACCCACAGCGTCCACTTCAAGCACTGCGCCTACAACTGCTCTGCAATTCACATTTTCACAGCCTGCCACTCCCAGCAAGGCCACTTCAAATGTCACCCAGCCTACAACCCCGTCATCCTTCACTTTTACCTCCAAAACTGTGCAGACGCAGCCAAAACCACCATTTGGACCGAGCAAATTTGGGCAAACTTTTGGAGAGGCGAAGGATAAAGCAGCGGATGATAAGGAGAGCAGCGTGGAGCCAACAACAGAGACTAACGTGTTCGCCAGACTCGGAAAAGCGACGAAACGCAAAGAAGACGCGCCCGGGTTGAGCGTCGGAAAGGAGACACCGGAGGAGGAGACCGCGGGGGAGACGGACGCACCGAGACAGCCTCCCAAGCGGCCTCTGGTGCGCAGCCGTGGGCCTCCTCCCGGGCTGTTCGGTCGGGCTCTGAGCGGGCTGCGCAGAGACACGGTAGCGGCGCCCAAACGAGAAGCGAAGGAGCAGGTCTGGGACGGGGCCGAGGGAGGTGAGACGGAGCGGCAGAGGACAGCCACCCCCCCGGTAACCTCAGCACCGCGAGTGGCCAGGGAAACCGCAGAGAGGCTGGAGGGGACAGGTGAGATCTGTGGTTTGGATTCGTCTTAAAGGGCTCATCACACGATCTGTTCTAATGTTTATTCATCACAATCAGACCTGGAGCTGTGTTTTTTTTTTGTTTCATTCTCACATGTTTCACACACAAACCTGCACACAAACTGAAAACACTCTGTTCCACCTTGTGATGTCATCATGTGGTGATACAGGAAGTGCTCCACTGCATTTTAAAACTCCACACACCTTCATTTCTAAAATCATTTGGATGAATTTAGCCTGAGAAGTGCCAATCTCTACTGAACTAAAGGTAAAATGAGGAGGAGTTAGCTTGAAATCTACCACTTGATGACATCACAAGGTGGAACAGAGCGTTTTGAGCTGTGGAGATGTTACAGACTAATAATAAAGTGAGACTCAAACATGTGAATGAAACAAAACACGAGTCCAGGTCTGTTTGAGGAGGACAGAGTTATAAGAGTGCTCAAAGCTACAAGAGTCAGTTTTGAGTAAAGCTGTAATACGTAACTTTTCTAGTGGAGGGTTTGTCATCTGCTTGTTTCCATTAAACATGTTCTCAGGATTAAACTGTTTATTTTATGTTTAAGTAGCTACCACTTTTCACGGCTACTATTATTCCTCTCTCTGTTTAACTTCCGGGGCCAAACCCGCATCACGTGACTCAACGGTGAATTATTTTTTACAAATAAGATCCATAAAATTAATCAAATAAAGACATTAGTGTTTTGACACAAATATAGAACATTTTGAATTAATTTCTGAAAACAAATATTCTGACATTTTACCGTCAGCTACAAACACTTTGAAAAAAATGCATCGTGTTGTGAGCAGCTCCGCCTCTCCACAGATCTGAGCTGTAATTTGGCCTCGTGGCTCCACCTGCTCGTCTCCATGGAGATAAATTTAATGCCACTGTGGACCATTCTAGACAGGACTTGTAATGTCTACTAAGTGTGTTTGTTTGACCTGTTTACTGTGGATTATCTGGATTATTGTGTTTTAGAAAGAAACGTGTTTGTGTCTCAATGCTAACGCTAATTTCAAAGCATCATTAATGTTAAAACAGCAGCACAAACTGAAGTATTCTAAATATAAAAATAACTGGGTGGTCTTTATTTTAATTAATTAGTATTTTAATAGGTTATTTAATGTGTTGCGGTTGTGCTTTGAGACACAGGGAGCTAGCGAGCGTGCACAGAGCCTGTTCCATGTCTTTAGTTGTGTCATAAATGTTTGATTCTCTTCACTCAGAGCCGCCCTCCTCCTCTTCCTCCTCCTCCTCCGTGCCTTCGCTCTTCTCCTCTCCGCCCTCTTCCTCCTCGCGTCTCGGATCTCGCCGGGACAGCACGGACTCGCTCGGCGGCCTGTCCCCAAACGACTGCACCGCGCTCCACTGCAAACACGTACCTCCCGAGCTCAACGTTAAAAAGGTCCTGGAAAAACACTTCGGCTGCTTCGGGAAAGTCCGACGCGTCTACTGCAAACCGCAACAGAACTCCGCCGTCGTGCACTTCGACGACCATGTGAGTACTAGAGTATGGAACGAGTTTTACCCCAGAGACTTAAATGATACTCGGGGACTAGTCAGTATTAAAAAAATCACACAAATGGAACAAACTTTAACTTGTCTTGATTGGTTTTGACCTATATTTGAACCACATGGTAATATTAAAGAGGAGGTTTTCTCCCATGTTTTAACACTGCTTTAATACCTCCTCTTTAATACCCCACAGAAGTAAATACCTCCTCTTTAAAGCCCCATAGAAGTAAATACCTCCTCTTTAATACCCCACAGAAGTAAATACCTCCTCTTTAAAGCCCCATAGAAGTAAATGCCTCCTCTTTAATACCCCACAGAAGTAAATACCCTCCTCTTTAATACCACATAGAAGTAAATACCTCCTCTCTTAATACCCCACAGAAGTAAATACCTCCTCTTTAATACCCCACAGAAGTAAATACCTCCTCTTTTAATACCCCACAGAAGTAAATACCTCCTCTTTAATACTCCATAGAAGTAAATACCTCCTCTTTAAAGCCCCATAGAAGTAAATACCTCCTCTTTAATACCCCACAGAAGTAAATACCTCCTCTTTAATACCACATAGAAGTAAATACCTCCTCTTTAATACCCCACAGAAGTAAATACCTCCTCTTTAATACCCCACAGAAGTAAATACCTCCTCTTTAATACCCCACAGAAGTAAATACCTCCTCTTTAATACCCCACAGAAGTAAATACCTCCTCTTTAATACCCCATAGAAGTAAATACCTCCTCTTTAAAGCCCCATAGAAGTAAATACCTCCTCTTTAATACCCCACAGAAGTAAATACCTCCTCTTTAATACCCCACAGAAGTAAATACCTCCTCTTTAATACCCCACAGAAGTAAATACCTCCTCTTTAATACCCCATAGAAGTAAATACCTCCTCTTTAATACCACACAGAAGTAAGTACCTCCTCTTTAATACCACATAGAAGTAAATACCTCCTCTTTAATACCCCATAGAAGTAAATACCTCCTCTTTAATACCCCATAGAAGTAAATACCTCCTTTTTAAATAAATTATTATTATTTTGTGTTGAAAATGGCTTTGTTTTCTTGAATATACATAATTATAGTATCAAAATGAGGAATGATCCATATAGATGTTTTTTTTTTTATCGATTTCTAGTTGCCAAAATTTGCAGATGCAGATTTTAAGATTTAAAATTTCGTTGCAAGGTTCACACATTTATTTTTTAAGTTATAGTAAAGTCACAAATGAATGTGGTGCATAAATACATTAGTTACAGCCTCATGTCTCTTCTGTTTCCGCCGTACCTCACGAGTCGCATCAGATTCACTGAGACGAGAGCAAAGCACAAAAAATCAGTGCCCTATATCGACTAAAAGTTCAATATCAGACTGATACCACACAAAAAAACGATATTGCCCATACAGATACTAGAACGTTCTCCACTAGATCATCATAGTTTTCACTGATAAAGTACAATCATATAAAAGTTGTTTAAACATGGAACTTATTCATAACATTTTAAATATCCAGAACAGTCTTAAACTGTCAGAAACTTGTGATATTATCCTGATATTATCGTTAATCGCAGTTATTTAATCGTCCTGTGCTTATTTGAAATCAGTATTTTGTTTTTTCCTTTGTTCCCGAGTCACATGGGAGATTTTTGTGGCTGAAGTAAATTGTATTACTTCCTGTTTGCATGTTCTCCCTGTGTCTGGGTTCAAAATACCCCGAATTTGCCCTGAATGTTTTCTGTGTGTTATAGGCGTCAGCTGCAAGAGCGAAGAAGAAGGGACAGTTTCTCCACAAACATAAACTCATCCTCCTGTGGCAGAAGAAGAAACAGAGTAAACACATTTTTATCTTTGTATAATCATCTTAGTCAAACAAAACTGCAGTTTGAACAGAGTTTTTGAAGTACTGTACCATGATTTCATTCAAAAAACACAAAATGTTCTTAATTTGGATAGTACGGACCCTCGTGTGTGGCGTCAGTGCGACTTTGAGCTGCTCTGTCGTATCGTAACCACGGCAACCGCCAATAAAAGCAGAGCGTGACGGACACAGAGCCGCGAGATGCAAACTCAGGAAATTGTGAAAGGAAATACACAAATTTATTACTCTACTAGTCGGTTAAACTGCAGTATTTTCATCCATATTGTCCTTTAGCCTGTGTCCTCCCCAGTCCACAGAACAGAGCTATGATCCAGTTTGAAGTGAAAAAGTGAAAAGGTGAGAGCAGATCCTCGAGTCATCATGCATCAGGCTGAGGCTGCTGCAGATCAGCAATAGCAACTCTACTTCCTGTGTTTTTTAGTCCCGGTTCAGTCCCGGTTCAGTCCCGGTTTAGTCCCGGTTTAGTCCCGGTTTACTCCCGGTTCAGTCCCGGTTTAGTCCCGTTTTAGTCCCGGTTTAGTCCCGGTTTAGTCCCGGTTTAGTCCCGGTTCAGTCCGTTTTTTACTCCCGTTTTACGTCCCGTTTTAGTCCCGTTTAGTCCGGTTTTTAGTCCTGTTTCAGTCCCGTTTTAGTCCCGTTTTAGTCCCGTTTTAGTCCCGTTTTAGTCCCGTTTTAGTCCCGTTTTAGTCCCGTTTTAGTCCCGTTTTAGTCCGTTTTAGTCCCGTTTTAGTCCCGTTTTAGTCCCGTTTTAGTCCCGTTTTAGTCCCGTTTTAGTCCCGTTTTAGTCCCGTTTTAGTCCCGTTTTAGTCCCGTTTTAGTCCCGGTTTAGTCCCGTTTTAGTCCCGGTTTAGTCCCGTTTTAATCCCGTTTTAGTCCCGTTTTAGTCCCGTTTTAGTCCCGGTTTAGTCCCGGTTTAGTCCCGGTTTAGTCCCGGTTTAATTCCGTTTTTGTCCCGGTTTAGTCCCGGTTCAGTCCTGTTTTAGTCCCGTTTTAGTCCTGTTTTAGTCCCGTTTTAGTCCCGGTTCAGTCCTGTTTTACTCCCGTTTTATTCCCGTTTTAGTCCCGTTTTAGGCCCGGTTCAGTCCCGGTTCAGTCCCGTTTTACTCCCGGTTCAGTCCCGTTTTAGTCCCGTTTTAGTCCCGTTTTAGTCCCGTTTTAGTCCCGTTTTAGTCCCGTTTTAGTCCCGTTTTAGGCCCGTTTTAGGCCCGTTTTAGGCCCGTTTTAGGCCCGTTTTAGTCCCGGTTCAGTCCCGGTTCAGTCCCGGTTCAGTCCCGGTTCACTCCCGGTTCACTCCCGTTTTAGTCCTGGTTCAGTCCTGGTTCAGTCCCGTTTTAGTCCCCTCATGTGATTCTCCTCGTGTCTGGTCTACGCTTTTTGTCAGAGGTTTAAAAATCGTTAAAGACTGAAAAACCCTGTAGTGTGTAGAGGGCTTTATTCTGCATTAAAAATACTAACCCTGTTTTGAAATGTGATTTTTGTATTGGTCTGTCAGTTCATATTTCAGTCTTTTTGTCAGTTCTTCTGGATGTGTTTAAAATGTGGACTTTGAACAGAATCTTTTATTAAAACATAAATCTAAATCTGATCACTGTGTTGGTCAGTTCTGTCCCAAATTTCACTCTACAATGTTTCTTGGTGTAATTCTTGTTTTGATGGGCAGGTCCTGGAGACTTGAGGACCAGAGGACAGACAGGACAGCAGCAGCAGCAGGGCGCAGAGGGGAAGAGGGACGAGGAGCAGGTCCAGTCCAAAGTGTCGTCTCCTCTGAAGAGACCGGCCCTCAGACCCCCCACGTTCAGCAGCTCTGCGACCTTCAGGTAAAACTCACGGCTTCATCAACAAGCAACAATGAGGCCGGACAATTCATTCAGTGATTTCATTTGACTGGAGCAGTGCAGAAAAATATTGGTGCCAAACAGGTAGTTTCAAATTAGATTATATTACCAACTTAACGTACAAATGACACATTCAAATATACAGAGGTCCCTGGTTTACGTCCCAAAAATGACCCACAACAGGCGAAATCTGCGAAGTATCAGCTTTTATTTTTTACAATTATTCTACATGTTTTGCTGTAAAACCCTCACCACACACTTTATACACTTTTCTCACACAGGCATTAACATTTTCTCACATTTCACTCTTGTTTAAACTCTCTCAAAGTTCAAACCTTCGTCTGTGCCTTTGTCGGTGCAGAATGTTTCATCGACATTGTGGGTTTTGTCGGGGAGAAAACTTGCAAACATACAGCACTTCAGAGTCACACTGATCCAACATTTATGTAAATTTGTCTGACACATTCTGTACTGTACAGGAGACACGGAGGAGACTGATGGACAATGGTCTACAGTCCCTCAGCCAATCAGGACGCAGAACACAATGGTCTACAGTCCCTCAGCCAATCAGGACGCAGAACACAATGGTCTACAGTCCCTTAGCCAATCAGGACGCAGAACGCAATGGTCTACAGTCCCTCAGCCAATCAGGACGCAGAACACGATGCACGTTCATACACTATAAAAAAGCATGTAAAATTGCACCAAAAAAGTCCAGCGAGACCACAAAAGTTGAATTGCGATATATTGAGGGACCTCTATAGTTAGTTGCAGTTGGGTAATTAAACCAAATCCAGTACAGAATCCCAGAATACAGTTCCATCGGTTTAATAAAGTTGTCTCCTCTCCTCAGCTCTCCAGTGAAGAAGTCCCCCATGGCTCGCTCGCTCCAGTTTGAAGACCCCTCCAGAGAGTCCGGCTCAGATTTTGACCCCTCGAACGTGTATGTGTTTCGCACTATAGACCGACTAGAGAGAGAGCGCAGTGTAGAACGCACTATTGACCGCACTATAGAGCACATCGAACGCACTGCAGATCGCACTAGGGACCGCAGTATTAGAACGCACTGTGGACTCCCCTACGGAACCCGCTACGGATCGCCCAACGGACCGCCCTTTGGATCGCCCAACGGACCGCCCAGTCCCCTCGTCCCTGCTCCACCTGATCGGACAGACGGCCGAGACCGCAGAGGAGAAATACAGACTGCTGGAGCAACGAGACAAGATACTACGGCAGGGTGAGTCGGTGCTGGAGTCGTGTGTGTTGGAGCTTACGGGGGATTTGGTTGCTATGGTTCCACGAGGGGCGGGATTCTCGTGGGCAAAGGTGACGTGCCGGTAGATTCAAAGGCACCGGGTTTCCTGGTGTCTGGGAGCAGAGGGGAGACGGCAGTAGCTGTATTTTTCATTGACCGCTTCATTTCTGCTTGTTACTAGACTATTTTCACGAACGGCAGCACGTCAGACCGAGGTACTGGACCCGATCTCCTCTCTGTAGTGACCCTGAGCCTGTGTCGCTCAATGTGTTTTAAATAAAAATCATACCAGGACCAGTGGTGTGTAGCAAGACCAAGCAATGTAAAAAATAAAGTTAATTTTGAATGAATGTTACCTTTTGTATCTGGCAACCCAAAATCTCCATTAGTCTTATTCAAAATGCTATGTATCAAAACTAATTCTGTTTTATTTTATGTTTCCATGTGGTTTTACAAACATAAATTGCAAAATCTAATCATCGAGCTCTAGTGTGTGACATTTGCTCCTTTGACAGCGCTGCTCTCAGATTAAGCCATTTATAATGTTTGAATAATATTAATCTGATTGTTTTTGCTTCCAGGGCGACCGAAGAGGGCAGACCTGCACCTGTCTAAGGCTTTCGTTGGGACCTGTCCTGACATGTGTCCAGAGAAGGAGCGATACATGAGAGAAACCAGGAACCAGCTGAGCGTCTACGAAGTCCTCCCAAACACGGAGATGGTGAGGGGCTGTTGGCCGTAGAGCTGGCGACATACCAAATATATGATTATCGCAATTTTCCTGGAGTCAGAGCACGATTTTTGTAAACTTTTAGGATCTTTACATGGCCTCGAGGAGGTAAATGTGATCATGTACTTCTTCTTCGAAATGTTCACACTGTGATTGGTTAAATCCAGCTGTCACTCACTCAGAGCGTCATAGGAGAGGGAGGGAAAAGTGTTTGTGTTTGAGCAAAGAGAGGTCTGTCTTGTCAGTAAAACCGTCTGGTTTGGAGCAGACGCAAGGCCATGGAGGAGGAAGAGATTTGACTTTCTTTTTTTATGTTCTACACGTCAATTATTAAAAGTCTGACTTGTTTGTTTAAAGATCTGAACATCAAAATGACGTGTCGCTATAACAAATTTTGAAGAACAATATTTTGCTGAAGAAAACATGAGCAAAAATTATAATATTTAAACATATTTATGCCGGGATTAACAGGATACAATGATGAAACGTAAAATAAACTAATAAAATTCAATATTTTGAATGTAAAATACTTAAGTTTGTGTTGTGTTAAAATGTATCATACCTCAAAATTAGCATTAGCGTTAGCATTGAGACACAAACATCTCTCCTTCTTCTGTCTTTTGGTATTCATTTTATTTATTGTGTGTTTAACATGTCAGTGACATCCACACAGCTCCCTGTCCACTGTCTGAGCTTTAAATATTTATTCATTTTAGCTCAACTCTGCAAAAACCTCATAGAGATAAAACTGGACAGGTTGTCCTGCAGTAGTGATGCTAACAGTGAGGTAGAGGGCGCTGTTGTGCACAGAGCCTGTTGTTTCTACCCATGGGATACAAGGGTTAGATTAGTTGTTGATAAATCTTGCGATTCTAATTTTTTTTTTTCCAGGTGGACCACGGCTCCGCCATAAAGGAGTACAGCCGCTCGTCCGCAGACCAGGAGGAGCCTCTGCCACATGAGCTCAGGCCGCTCCCGGTTCTGACCCGGACCATGGACTACATCGTGACCCAGATCCTGGACCAGGGCCAACTGCAGGACAACTACAGGGACTGGTACGACTTTGTGTGGAACCGCACCAGAGGCATACGCAAGGTGAGGCACAGCGTAGACCTGATTGTTCAAGGGAAATGATCAGGCCCAACTGCTGTTTCAGACGACATCGTCACATTCTACAGGACAATAATATTTAATACAGATGCAGGTCAGTTTTTTGTTGTGATGTTGTGGATTCAAGGGTCTCGTCCAGGGGTGGGCAAACTTTTTGAGGCACGCATTCTATTTGACAAAGGGCTGAGCCAGGATATATATATATAAGTATATATAGCATTAGAGATTTGGCTATGTCTTCGTCAATCATTTCCACACAGCGAGTCACAGTTCTGCGTGACTAACAGATTTTTGACTCTCCGGACACAAGACACCTGCCGTCTCCACCCTGCATTCTTCTAAAAACTCAGAAAGCCTTGCTAGCTTTTGCTAATTTAAATGCTAGCAAAAACTTGTCTTGAGTGGCTATTTGGCAGTGAAAAAAATGTTGCAGAGTTTGTAAATTGGCTGTCGACCTCTGAGCCGTAGCTTCAAATTTTACTTCCTGGTTGGAAATCATGACATCACATTAGGGAATGCCGTAACTGTTACTTAGCAACCATGTCGTACACTGGTTGAAACAATGTTTAAAAAATTGTTATTGTTTTCTGTACTTAAAATGTGCCAAACCTTTGGATATAATTCTCCGACTGTGATGACATCAATGTGGGACTCTCTAAAATCATAGACCGTTTATATAGATGGACATAACTAACCTGCTAGCCACCGCGTTTCAAGTAGGAAGTGATCGTGAGCGCACTTCCTGCTCCATCGACTCCAGTTCACTTCACACTGAGAAATTGTCACCCCTTCCAAATATGAAATTCTGCTCCAAATTGTCCACAATACCTGCTCCAGCATGAGCTTCATTTGACTGGAGCTGAACGCTGTGGGTGACGCTTTACTTCCTGTAATTTTCAACACGTTTTTCAAACTTTCTTCAACATTGTTTCTTGATCAGTGTTAAACTATAATTTACAACAAGTTTGATCAAAATTCAGAATCATCAGAACAGCCCAACATGAGCTGCGTTGCGTTTGTTTGCGTGTGTTGTCTCATATCGTCTTGTCTCATGTTTCTAAATCCCTGCCTGTTTCCTGTAGGACATCATCCAGCAGGACTTAAGTTGCCCCGATACCGTGGCTCTGATCGAGAAGTGCACCCGGTTCCACATTCACTGCGCTCACCAGCTCTGCGAGGAACATCTGTCCTCCTTCGACCCAAAGATCAACAACGAGAACATGACCAAGTGCCTCCAGAGCCTCAAGGAAATGTACCAGGACCTGTCCACCAGAGGAGTCTACTGCCCCCGAGAGGCCGAGTTCAGGCAGTACAAGATCCTGCTCAATCTCAACGAGGGCGACATACTACGGTAAAACGCAACAGGGACCGAGCACAGAAAGTCCCTTTGTGATTTAAAGTGCATACACGGGTTAAACAAAGTATCGAAACTCAGAAACTAATCGATACTAGGACTCATGTTGAGCCCTCGTTTCTTAATGTGGAACGCCCTGCCCCCTCACGTTCGAACAGCTCCCGCTGTCGAGTGTTTTAAGTCTCGTCTTAAGGCCCACTTTTATTCTCTGGCTTTTAACACCGCGTGAGTTGTGTGGTCCTCTGTGTTTTTTATTTATTTTTATGTGTTTTATTGTATTATATTGATTTTATGTATAGTTATTTATTTTTATTTTTTTGCACTTTTTATAGAGTTGCTCTTATTTGATTTTACTAGTTTTATTTGTGTAAGATTAGTGAAATTAAATGAGTATCTATGTATTTTCATTGTTGTTCTTTTTATTTTTATTTTTATTTTTAGTCACTGTGTCTCTGTGCAGCACTTTGGAAACAATTTGTTTATGAAATGTGCTATATAAATAAAGTGGATTGGATTAATAATCGTCTTGTGTGTTTCAGGGAGGCGCAGCAGTTACGCGCCGAGGTCCGTAACTCTGTGGAGGTGAAGTTTGCCGTTCAGGCCTTTAGCGCCGTCAGCAACAACAACTTTGTCCGATTCTTCAAACTGGTCCAGTCGGCCTCCTACCTGTCCAGCTGCCTGCTCCACGGATACTTCAACCAGGTACTCACACGGCTACTCGTGAGGAGAAGAGCGGGGAATCTGTGATCACAAGGAGATGAAGGAGTTTAAGGAGACGAGCGAGAGGTTCATGCAAAGAGCAGAGAGGGTGATTGAGGAGGAGTGAGGAGGAGGAGGAGGAGGAGGGACAAAGGGCAGAGAGGGTGATTGAGGAGGAGGAGGAGGGACAAAGAGCAGAGAGTGTGATTAAGGAGGAGGAGGAGGAGGAGGCACAAAGAGCAGAGAGTGTGATTAAGGAGGAGGAGGAAGAGGAGGGACAAAGAGCAGAGAGGGTGATTAAAGAGGAGGAGGAAGGAGGAGGGAGAGGAGGGACAAAGAGTAGAGAGTGTGATTGTAAAGAAGGAAGGAGGAGGAAGAAGGAGCAGGGAGACGGAGCAGGGACAAAGCAGAGTGTGATTGTCCATCCACTCCTCCTCCCTTCTCTACAAAGAGCAGAGAGTGTGATTGCAGAGGAGGAGGAGAAGGAGGGAGGAGAAGGAGGGAGGAGGAGGCTTGAAATCCCATTAACAAAAAGCACCACTCGTCCTGTTACGTTGTTGAAAATATCTTCCAAACTACAGATAAGTTGAAATCACCTGTGAAAGAAGTAAAAGTTAAAACTAAAAGTATCACAGGAGAGAATTACTACTACTGAAGTAAAAGTATTTACGTACCTGTTCAAAAATGTACTTAAAGACTAAAAAGTAAAAGTATTTCACACAGATTTTTTATAAATCTTTAATAAAGCTTCAGATTTAGTGATTTTGACAAAGATGTTCAACAGAAACAATTCATCATTCAATCATTTTTCTTTGCGTTTGTGATTTTTATGAACTTTAAAAATAAACCCTCACAGACAATAATAAAAAATACTTTCACTCTGCAGTCCTGTTTAAACATGTAGTGGAGTAGAAAGTACAGATACTGCTATCAAATGTACACAAGTAAAAGTAAAAAATATCCACTTTAAACTAAGTGAAGCACAGATACATAAAATGTGTTCTTAAGTGCAGTACTTTTCTACTTGAATGAATGAATGATACAGGAAGTAAAAAGTATTGGTATGTTGTTAAAATATGTATGTAAAAGGTGATTGATGGTGAGTAAAGTGTGGACATCAGGCGATCCGTCAGCCTCAGTGCCGCTCCTCGTGTCTCCTCAGGTTCGCTCTCGGGCTCTGAAGACGCTGAACATGGCGCACACGGTCGGGCCGCGCTCCACCGCCTTTCCTCTCGACGACATCGTCCGGATGTTGATGTTTCGAGACGGAGACGAAGCTTCGGCTTTTATTCAACAATTCGGACTCAACATCAGCGACGGGTGAGGAAGAGGGTCGAGCCGCAGAGGGAAAACTAGAATCTAATGTCATAGTTTTAGATGGAGGATCAGCCAGTGTGAGACTCGCTGTTTTTGAAAGAAATCTCCAAACTTCTGATCTGCAAGTGGTGAAACTTCACATTATTAGTCTGGGATCAACTCCACAAGCTGGTCATCCAGGTTTAGTCCTGGTTTAGTCCTGGTTTAGTCCTGATTTAGACCCGGTTTAGTCCCGGTTTAGTCCCGGTTTAGTCCCTGTTTAGTTCAGGTTTAGTGCCGGTTTAGTCCCGGTTTAGACCCTGTTTAGTCCCGGTTTAGACCCGGTTTAGACCCGGTTTAGTCCCGGTTTAGTCCCGGTTTAGTCCCGGTTTAGTCCCGGTTTAGACCCGGTTTAGACCCGGTTTAGACCCGGTTTAGACCCGGTTTAGTCCCGGTTTAGACCCGGTTTAGTCCCGGTTTAGTCCCGGTTTAGTCTCGGTTAAGTCCTGGTTTAGTCCCGGTTTAGTCCTAGGTCCACAAACTCGTCATATTAATCTTACGTCTTAAAGTCCTTTTTACCCTCACGTCTTTGCGGTTCAAAAATGGCTCAATTTTCTGAAGCTGTTGTGAAAAAATCATGTGACTTTTGTTCATTTAAAATGACAGAGACGACACTGAACTTTGTGTCAGTTTCTGTTTTATGTGAATAGACCCAGGATTTACACAGATATGAACCATAAACCAGGTCCACACATCTGTATCTGACACACATACAGAACTCCACCTGACAACTCCACCTGAGAACTCCACCGGTCTCAGGTTAAACTACAGAGATTCTACCGTGTCCTGACGTCACATGAGCACAGCCCTAAACCCTAAACCCTAAACCCTGTGTGCTGTGTATTAAACCTGTTCCTCTCGTGTTTCCAGCGTGGTGGAGCTGAGCCGGACCAGTTTCCAGGACCCGGAGCTTCCTGTTTCGTCTCACAGGTCACAGATCATCATGTCCAAACGCAGCGTTCTGATTGGTGAAGTGGTGAACGGGGGGCCGCTCCCCAATCCTCCTCAGCACACCCCGGTCTGCAGCTTCGATGCCCAGAACAAGTACAGAGACGTCGCCGAGGCAACGCTGTTTAAAGGTACTGAGTTTAAAGTCGCACTGTGTAACTTTGCTGATGGAGAGTGGATTTGCAGATAATTTCAGACTATAAACCACTACTTTTTTCCCCACGCTTTGAACCCTGAGTGGCAAAAAATAGTGGCTTATAGTCTATAAATTAGCCGCCTATACAACAGTGCAGCTAATTTATAGATCTATACTGGCTAACGGCCACTAGGGGGCACTCTAGCAGTAAATGCAAAAGTGAGGCAGACATGGGGAAAGATTATGCGCTGAAGAATTCACTAGTTTTGATTTTGAACTGTAATTTTGCTCATCATGGAAAACACACAAAGAAATGTAAATGATGCAGCTTTTAAGATAAAGACAAAGTCCGTCAAAGAAGATAGTTTGCTAGATAATAGGTGGTAACACATTTGTAAACGGTGCTTTTCAAACCCCAGTGTGCACAGACACTGGGGGTGAGGGGGGTTAAGTGTTTTGCGCAAGGACACAACAGCAGCAGCAGCAGCATTCATCTGTGAGAGCTGGAATCTGTCAGCTTTTCCTGGAGGCGAACCGAAAGCAGGAGTCGGGAAGGCCGGGCATTTTCACAATTCAGTCTCTTTATTCAGCAGATACAGGCATCAATCGAGTCAAACACCAACTGTCTCCTGTTTTTACATTTCTACCGTGGCTCCTTATAGACTAGTGGCACACGTCATCACTTTCTTAATAATTCACTTGAAATGTACAGACTTGGCAGAATATTATCTGGGTTAGCTGAGAAATGTGCAGCCGTACAGAATGAATGGGTTCAATGAAGACAGAGTGTACAAAAACACGTATTTTTTTATGTGATCTTAAGACATGAATCATATATGGAAGTTCAGGGCACATATACCAGCTTACGCCATGTTTGGAGCACACGCAAAGTCTATGATTATCATGTTACATAGAATAATGATCTCACAAAACGCACCTCCAACCTGACCGCTGTACAGTGATGTTTGTCGAGAATTACCTCTACATCTGTCACATCTGCTGCCCGTGTCCAACCAGGAAGTAAAATTATAATCTTAAACACCAAAATTAACAAACTAGAATATGATAGATACAGTCTTTTAGTGAAATGAGTCGCTTATCCCAGTCAAACTTTGTCAATACCGTCATTGTTGGATTTATAAACTGCATCGATCTCTCTTGTATCTCTCTCTTGTAGTCACCACCTCCAGACCTCCAGCTCCAGAGGCTGAGGCGGCGTCGGAGCGCACCCCGGACAGGCGCTCCGCGTTCGGGGCAGTGCTGGTGCAGTCGGCCCCTCCTCCCTCTGGAGCAGAGGAGACCGGGGAGTCCGCTCGGTTTGTCCCAGCACCAGAGAGGCAGTTCCAGCCGATCTCACAGCCCTCTCCCCCTCCCCCTGCTCCAGCTCCTGCTCCAGTTCCAGTCCAGTCAAAGCCCCCACTCCACCTCCACCTTCCAAACCCGTCTACAGCGAAGAGGTACACTGCTTATTTCACTATTTATAACTCTGTAGTTCTTTAGTTCTGTAGTCCTTTAGTCCTTTAGTCCTTTAGTCCTTTAGTCGATTCATTGGGCGAATCTTAGCCTTATCGTGTTATTTAGATGATGAGGATTTCTATGGGAGAACAGCAGAAAGGAGGAGTGAGAGAACGAGCTGAAGATCTGGTTTTTTTTTTGGTATTTATCTGTAAAAAGTCAGATAAAACTCATGATTCACAAATTGAATCTGCCTTTATATGAATACAATGTTAGTATGAAAGTACAATCGTTCCAGAAAGTTTCAACACGTAAATGTTGATTTGTACACTGGCAATTTTTTTTTTTTTTTTTTTTTTTACACTTACAAATTTCATTTTATGCTTACAACTTTGTAATTTTACACATACAAATCTGAAAATTACAATTTCACGAGTTTTGAGACATATGTTGCGGCAAGCACAAATGAGCACAACGACTGAAGACAGAGCGGGTGCAGCTACAGGGGGCGGAGCTACAGAGGGTGGAGCCACAGGGGGTGGAGCCACAGGGGGTGGAGCCACGGGGGGTGGAGCTACAGGGGGCGGAGCTACAGTGGGCCTGGGCTAAACTGGTTGATAAACAGTAAAGGATCTAACCCAAATTCAGACATTATGCCTTTGTGATATTATGTGTCTTTTATTTCGAGTTTAGTTTCTCTTGGTTTGTAATATCAAACTTGAGTTGTGTTTAAGCAGAACTAAAGTTTGTTTCCGTATGAAAAGGTTAAACGTTACAGATGAGGTCAACTTTTCTATAAATACTGAGTTTGTGCCGTGAATTTATCTCAGTTTTTAATTTTGGCCCAGTGTGAATTTGAGTTTGACACCCCTGATTTAGACACAAGGACGTCACTTTTCTGACTCTTTAAACCTTAATAAATTATGTTGTCAATTGATTTATGTGTCTAATTATAGCTATTGGAAAAGACAAATTCAAATCTGTCGTCTGAACAGTTTTTGAGTCGTTTCTCTGCTCGTCCGAGTCTCTTCTTCAGTTCTGGTCAGATTCCTGCTGGACACTGACTTATCTGTGCCTGAAGGTGGCGCTAACGACGCTGAAGCTAACACACCTGTGACAGATTTGACTTTTCTTTAATTATGAATCATCCCTGGACGACTGAGGCAATACACAGACGTCTTTTCTTTAACTATTGTGTAATTTAGACCAGTTTTGGCGCTTGTTTACTGTACGGTTCCTGGAAATGACCTCTACGTATGTCACATCTGCTACTCGCATCAAACCAGGAAGTAAAATGATAAACTTCACCAGAATTTAAAAAATAAAACGGCAAAATGTATTAAAATCTTAAATATAATTGTGTTAACTCTGCGTCACTGCTCTAACTTGTCATGTGCACTTTACAGCTCAAAGAAATACTCATTAAAGTTTGTGTTGTTTTTTGTTCAGGAGATTGAAGCAGAGTTGAACCGTGTGGTCGAGGAGGTCGTAGACGCTGCCGTGAAGGAAACGGCTGAAGCTGCTGCCCGCTACGCCGCCGCTGCTCTGGAGTCAGTCATTTCTAATGTCACTTATGTAAAAAAAGACCCTGTGTCCAATTTTCTCCTGTGTTTGAGCAAAATTCATCTTACCCAAGTGATGATATTTTGTACAAGCAGCTCTTGAGTTTATGTTAGCATGCTAGTTATTGTGTGCTTTCTCGTGATGCAAAACTCTGGTCTCTGAATGTTTTGAAAAGTGCTTATAACCTCATCATGGTGAGTATTTACGATGCTCTGAATGCAAAAGGTGAGTGAGGAGTAACTTTAGACGACGCAAAACGTTTAAAACTGAACTAGTTCTTAAAAAAAATCAGGTACAGAGACTTTTAAAGAGTTTTGTTTTTTTTCTTCATTTATTTCTTTCCTTCTTGCTTTATTTATTTATTTTTTAATTTTTATTTTATTTATTTTATTATTATTATTATTATTATTATTATTATTTATTTTTATGTTTTTATTTATTCATCAGGGACCATGTACAAATTCACAAATCTTACAAAAGTAAAGATTTTTACCAGATTTAGCTGCTTTATCAGTTAAATACAATAAAATGTCCAGTTTCCCAGTTTTTCATGTTTTTAAGAGGAAAAAATCAGATGCAGAGACTTTTAAAGACTATCTTTGTCTTTCTTTTTCTTTTTTTTTCATTTATTTCTTTATTTCCTTTTTCATTTATTTTTATTAATTTTTTATTTTCCTATTTATTTATTGATTTATTTCCTTATTTATTTATTTCCTTCTTTATTTATTGATTTATTTCCTTATTTATTTATTTATTTCCTTTATTTATTGATTTATTTCCTTCTTTATTTATTGATTTATTTCCTTCTTTATTTATTGATTTATTTCCTTCTTTATTTATTTATTCCCTTCTTTATTTATTGATTTATTTCCTTTATTTATTGATTTATTTCCTTCTTTATTTATTTATTCCCTTCTTTATTTATTGATTTATTTCCTTTATTTATTGATTTATTCCCTTCTTTATTTATTGATTTATTTCCTTCTGTATTTCTTTTTGTATTTCCTTCTTTGTTTCTTTATTTCCTTCTGTATTTCTTTCTATCCTTCTTTCTTTCTTGTACTTATTTATTTTTATTTATTTTTTATTATCTATCTATCAGGGACCATGTACAAATTTATGAATCTTACAAAAGTAAAGATGATTTGTTCCAGATTTCGCTGCTTTATCAGTGAAATACAATAAAATGTCCCCATGTCCAGTACATGACGTTTCCTTCAGTCCAAACACATCAGACATTATGTGCAGGTTTTTATTGTGAAACAGAACAGATGAACTAGACTGATGTGGACACATTTGATGATCTGAAATGTACTTTTTCAGATGTCGAGTAAAATGATTCAGCTCGACAGACAGTTTGAGTCTGGAGCTGATTCTCTGATGGTTTTTAATAAAAATCTGCCTGAGCCAAGTCCCAGGATGTGTTTGGACCTGCGCAACCGAGTGGATCGAGGAGTTTGTTCAGAATAAAGTTTAATACATTTTTTCAGCGTAGGTGGAGCTGCATTATTAATAGTTTTGAATCCATTTCTTAGATTTGATTAAACTGAACATTTAGTTTTTATTGAGGACGTTACAGTGATAACGAAAGCGTCTTCACTGCCTGATTGTAGATGGATCTGAGGTGGTTTGAGCCGCTCTCATGGAGAAGTAGCATTTATAGGTCTGCCATGTGCGTGTTTCCGTGGCGACGTTACTGCTGCTTTACCATGAATGTTCCCTAGTAATGCATTAAACTATTCTAGCCAGCATTTATTCATTTACAGATATTTTCATAGCTAAAGAAATATACCTTGAAATACATGTATTCTTACTGTGACCAGGGTCGCTTCTCCGCAGATCTGACCTGTAACTTGGCCTGGTTGAGTCGCCTCATATGGCATAGTTTTGTTTTTTAATATATACTTGCCAGTAATTTCAGTATTTCACATTTTGAAACTGAGACAAAACTAAATAAATTCTCTCCTTCCACATTTTCAGTGTAGGGAAATAAGCTAATGGTCTAAGTTTAATGCCCTATTGTGGAGCTTTCCAGGCAAGGTAATAACGTGTCACGGAGGCGAGCAGGTAGCGGACCCTCCACTGTGTAATATGCACTTCTTAATCTAATCTAATCTTGTGTTTGTTCCCAGGGTGAGCTCGGAGCAGGTGGAGTCTCTCGTCGCTGAAGTGACTGAGACTCTTCTGAAGGAGATTTCTGTGACCGAAATCAAACTGGAACAAGATCGAATCGCAGAAGAGAAACGCCGCCTGGAGGAAGCCAGGTGAACGAGCACGAATATCCTCCCTCCATACTCGTATTTACACAGGAGCTTTTATGCGAAATTTACTTTTTGACGCTTTCTCCCATGTTATAACTGTTCCCTCGTCAAAAACGCATGTAAAAGAAGTTTTACATCCATGCATGTTAGAGTAATCTAGAGATCTCTGTTCAGCCCTATTCAGACCCTCCTTAAGCCTAGTACAGGATCTTAAAGCTAATGGAAGATCCTGTACGAGGCTCCGCCCACAAGCCTACATCCCCCACGCTCCACACGACAATCCTCCATAAATATACAAAAACATGACACAAACCTGTTCACTACGACTTCACAAACCTGGTGTGATGTGCAGGAGTTTCATTAATGATGCAGCTGATTGGGATAGTGCTCTGAAGGGGGAGGGGCTTAGCACAGAGAGCAAAGAGAAGAGACTCGGAGCGTCAAAAAGGAAAGTGAAACTTATAAAACGTGAATGTGACGTGCTACAGTTAATACCCCACAGAAGTAAATACCTCCTCTTTAATACCCCACAGAAGTAAATACCTCCTCTTTAATACCTCACAGAAGTAAATACCTCCTCTTTAATACCTCACAGAAGTAAATACCTCCTCTTTAATACCTCACAGAAGTAAATACCTCCTCTTTAATACCCCACAGAAGTAAATACCTCCTCTGTAATACCCCACAGAAATAAATACCTCCTCTTTAATACCCCACAGAAGTAAATACCTCCTCTTTAATACCCCACAGAAGTAAATACCTCCTCTTTAATACTCCATAGAAGTAAATACCTCCTCTTTAATACCCCACAGAAGTAAATATCTCCTCTTTAATACCCCACAGAAGTAAATACCTCCTCTTTAATACCCCACAGAAGTAAATATCTCCTCTTTAATACCCCACAGAAGTAAATACCTCCTCTTTAATACCACATACAAATAAATATAGAATATTAGAATAGAAGTAAAGGCTCACTGGAAAAAAAACCTACATGAACAATAATAATGTCTGATCGGCCTGTCACAAGAACATATTTTGAAGTTGTAAATATAGATGATAAACGATGATATTGAAGCTCACACCACTGCCACAAAAGCCCAAGAGCAGATTTAAACCACAAACACTGTTATAAATCTACAGTATTGTTTAAACTCATGAGCTGCTATGAACAAACAGCAGAATGAAACACTTTAGTCGTGAGTTTGCATCTGTAATGGTATTAATTCAAACTTTTACGGCTTAAATCTGATCATATAGCCAAAAAATAACCCAAAAATTTCCAAGTATTGCAAAGAAAACGTCCAAAAACTATATTGTTTCATCTTTTATACATTGAACGATAAGCCGATGCAGTGATTTTCATGACAGGCCTGATCTGTGGGTGTAAAATGTCCTGGGTTTTTTTTGTTTTTTTTTCTTTAGGAAGAAGCAGGAACACGAGGCCTTCCTGGTCGAGTACAGTTTCTCTCTCTGCTCCGAGCTCATGCGTGAAGTTCTGGACGAGACCATCAAGACAACCGCTGCGTCTGAAATACAGTAAGACATTTTTAACTCAACTTTTAACACTCCCACGAGAGTTATAATATAAAAGTTATAATTCTGCAAAAGTAACGCAAAAGAAATCTGATCAGGCCAATTCGGTGTGTGTAAAAACATGTCAAAAATCAAAGGTTTACAGTCAAAACTAAACCGGGACTAAACCGGGACTAAACCGGGACTAAACCGGGACTAAACCAGGACTAAACCAGGTGAATCAGTGTTTGAGTTTTGTTCGGTTTAAACCTGGAACATTCTTCCTGAAGATGTGAGTCTGGCCTCGACTTTGACAATGTTTAAATCCAGGCTCAGACGGTTCTGTTTCGCTCTGTGCTTGTGACTCAAAGGGTTTTGTTCTGCACTTTTCTCCTTTTAATGTTGATTTTCTGATGATTATTTATGTTGATTGATTGATTTGTTGTATTTTGATTTCTTCCTTTCATATTCTGTAAAGCTCTTTGAATGACTTTGTGTCTGAGTTGTACAAATAAACTGTCTGACTGAAGCTCTGTGTTACTTCAGGGAGGCGTTGGATGAGAAAGCCGCCTGTGTGTCTCGCTGCACTGAGGAGGTCTGCTCTGTTTTACTGGAGGAGACGCTGGACTCGGACATCGCTCTTTTGGTCCAACAAATCCTGGACGTGGAGCTGCAGCGAATACAGAAGTACATCAAGAGGTAATGTCACAAGAAAACGTTTTCAAGTTTGATTTATCGCTGAAGAAAAATGATAATACTGAGACAAATTTATGGCGATCGACCTATACAGATTTTTCCATTTGACGTGTAAGCTGGCCTGACGGTGGTGCTTAATGCCATACTGTGGAACATTACAGACAAAAGAATAACGTGTAGATGAGCCGGAGGCGGATGCCGTAGACTCTCTACCAGAAAAGTTACACAGTGCACCTTTAAGTTGTAGTGGCATAAACTGGCGTCCCCTGTAGGTAGCGTGGTGTTATAAAGTGTAACCCTCTTGTTCCCCTGTAGATGGCGTGACGTGGTGTTTTAAAGTGCAACTCTCTCAGTCCCCTGTAGATGGCGTGGTGTTTTAAAGTGTAATTCTCTCGGTCCCCTGTAGGTGGCGTGGTGTTTTAAAGTGTAACTCTCTCTTTCCCCTGTAGGTGGCGTGGTGTTTTAAAGTGTAACTCTCTCAGTCCCCTGTAGGTGGCGTGGTGTTTTAAAGTGTAACTCTCTCTTTCCCCTGTAGGTGGCGTGGTGTTATAAAGTGTAACTCTCTTGTTCCCCTGTAGATGGCGTGGTGTTTTAAAGTGTAACTCTCTCTTTCCCCTGTAGGTGGCGTGACGTGGTGTTCGTGCGGCGTCAGTTGAAGAGGCAGATGAGGGCGTTCCCGGCCGCTCCATGTTTCGTAGATCCTCGGTTCAGATTGCGAGCGTTGGCTCCCAGCACGCCGGACCACGCCTCCATCGAGCTGCTGTCCAAAGGCCTGGTGAACCTGGGCCACTCCGGTGACCTGACTGTGTCCTCCAGCAGGTAAACGCTATTATAAAGTGTCCAGTTTAGTGCGGATATTATAAAGTGTCCAGTTTAGTGCAGATATTATAAAGTGTCCAGTTTGGTGCGGATATTATAAAGTGTCTAATTTAGTGCGGATATTATAAAGTGTCTAATTTAGTGCGGATATTATAAAGTGTCTAATTTAGTGCGGATATTATAAAGTGTCTAATTTAGTGCGGATATTATAAAGTGTCCAATTTAGTGCGTATATTATAAAGTGTCCAATTTAGTGCGGATATTATAAAGTGTCCAATTTAGTGCGGATATTATAAAGTGTCCAGTTTGGTGCGGATATTATAAAGTGTCTAATTTAGTGCGGATATTATAAAGTGTCCAGTTTAGTGCGGATATTATAAAGTGTCCAGTTTAGTGCGGATATTATAAAGTGTCCAGTTTAGTGCAGATATTATAATGTGTCCAGTTTGGTGCGGATATTATAAAGTGTCTAATTTAGTGCGGATATTATAAAGTGTCTAATTTAGTGCGGATATTATAAAGTGTCTAATTTAGTGCGGATATTATAAAGTGTCTAATTTAGTGCGGATATTATAAAGTGTCCAATTTAGTGCGGATATTATAAAGTGTCCAATTTAGTGCGGATATTACAAAGTGTCTAATTTAGTGCGGATATTATAAAGTGTCTAATTTAGTGCGGATATTATAAAGTGTCTAATTTAGTGCGGATATTATAAAGTGTCTAATTTAGTGCGGATATTATAAAGTGTCTAATTTGGTGCGGATATTATAAAGTGTCTAATTTAGTGCGGATATTATAAAGTGTCTAATTTGGTGCGGATATTATAAAGTGTCCAGTTTGGTGCGGATATTATAAAGTGTCTAATTTAGTGCGGATATTATAAAGTGTCCAGTTTAGTGCGGATATTATAAAGTGTCCAGTTTGGTGCGGATATTATAAAGTGTCCAATTTATTGCGGATATTATAAAGTGTCTAATTTAGTGCGGATATTATAAAGTGTCCAGTTTAGTGCGGATATTATAAACTGTCCAGTTTAGTTCGGATATTATAAAATGTCTAGTTTAGTGCGGATATTATAAAATGTCTAGTTTAGTGCGGATATTATAAAATGTCTAGTTTAGTGCGGATATTATAAAATGTCTAGTTTAGTGCGGATATTATAAAGTGTCTAGTTTAGTGCGGATATTATAAAGTGTCCAGTTTAGTGCGGATATTATAAAGTGTCTAATTTAGTGCGGATATTATAAAGTGTCAGTGTGAGAAGGTTAAACAGTATAAAAATATGCTGAAATCTCACCTTTATATTATTGAAAGATTGCTCTACAAGTTTATTTTATTTTTATTCGTCTCTTTTTAAAGTTTGGGTTTAATTGTGTTTTTCATTTTCAGGTTGCTGAGAATCAGAGACGAGGTGATCCACCAGATGAGAGTCCAGTACTTTTACCAACTCCTGCTTGAGTAAGAGAAATGTATTTATAACATCACAAACAAATCAACTAAAGAAAAGGACAAATACAAGAATAGAGCTTATAGTGCGAATAAAAGGTTTCGTGCTTTTTCTAATTCGGACTTGGTTTAGTGGGACAGATCTTGTGCTAAAAATTATGAATCATAGTTTTGTATCAGTTAAGAAGCAGTTTGTGGAAAAAAGCTGAATAGAAAAGTACAAAAATACAAGAAGTAGCGCTGAGTTTTAAAGAAGAACCCCTCTGCCTCTGTCATCAACACAGAAAACTCCAAAGTACAGGAGCAGTTTACGCAAAAGGAAGCCATTTTTCTGCACTTCTGTTCACCAAATGTGGCTTTAGAGGCGAGTTCTGAGGATATTTTATTATGTACAGTCTATGGTTTTAGCACGATGAGCATAGACTGTTATATAAATGGACAGAGCTAACCTGCAGCCGCCACGTTCCAAACAGGAAGTGATCATAAGCGCACTTCCAGCTCCATCAACTCTGGCTCCAATTCACTTTACATTGAAAAACTGCGTCTCCCTCTCTCTGTACCTGCTGCTGTCAGACTCATTTTGGTCTTAAATGTTCGTATTAACCCTCTACATGATCCTGGGGGTTTTATTTCACTGTTGTGTCTGTAAATCAAGATATGAACATTAAAAACAGACAAATCAGGCGTTTTCTTTCCCCGAGGTTGCTCCCGTTAGCGTTAGCATCAAATTTGACTGAGAGTGTTGCTAAGCGCCCGCTCCCTGTTAAACCAGTGGTGCAGGTGGGACGGGGCGTGACCTTCAACAGCCTCGCTCCTGATTGGCTCTTTGGTTGCTATGATACTTGTGTGGATTTGTAAGTCTACTTCTGCTCCAGTAAGTAGCGCATTTAGCTTTAGCATCAACATGTTTTTTCTTAAAGGGGCGGAGGCACCGTTTCCTCTCACCACTGCTCTCAGATTCACATTCCCATCATCTCTGCAGCTTAGAGCCATGTAAACGTGAATTGGTTCATAGTTGAATAGTAAAATTACACTGTTCATGTGCGTGGAGCCTCATTAAAATACAAAATGCTGTTACCACGGTGACTTGAGCCTCATCATACAGCAATATTGACATATGGCAATTAATAAAGGTGCTGTTTTTTATTTTTATTGGTCTAATCATAACTATTGTGTGATTTAGACAAGTTTTGGCTCTTGTTTGCATTATGGTTGCTAGGTAACACTTATAAAATGACTTCTGTGTGTGTCATCCGTTTCCAACCAGGAAGTAAAATGATAAACCTGAACAAAATTTAAAAACAAAAGCAGAAAAAAACTCAAGATGTAAATTGTGCTGATGTTGTTCACCTGTTTTTTCAGTGAGGCGTCGTGGGCTCCATTGAATCTTCCCGCTTTAGTGATGCAGCACCTCCAGAACCCGCCTCCAAAAATCTTCTGGAAAACTCTGCTCCTGTTACCGAGCGAACACGAGACCGGAGCCAGTGCGGCCGACAGGTGAGAGGAGCGGAATTATCTAGAACAGGACTGCCCACGTTTTTTTTCAACAAGACCCATATCAGAACGGACTGGACTGGTCAGCATAGAGAGTAACTCACATATGTGCATTTATAACTGTATCGTGTAGATACATATGTAGATCCTCAGTAGGACAGACTCATTACTCCATATTACCTCTACCTCTGTATGTCGCTCTGGAGTATAAGTCGTACCAGCCAAAAATACACAGTAATGAAGAAAATAACATGTATAAGTCGCACTGGACTATAAGGAAAATTTACTTTACAAAATCCGAGACCAAGAACAGACATTTTATCTTTAAAGTCAAGTTATAATAATAAGAATAAAACAAGAACAGGCTGAATATCAGTACATCACGCTAACGTCACACATTTATATTTATTCAGCTGAAGCACAGACAGAACTGAACACGTGTCTGGTTTAAAACAGAAAAAAAGCAGAAAAAACAAGCAACAAGTTTAGTCTGGATCTCACTCCAAATCACTATCGTTTCTGAACAACTCCACCTGCTCCAGAGGAAGATGAAGCTCCTCTTCCTCTTCTGTGTGGCTCATCAGACTCAGAATAATATTTTCTTTTAGGGTCATTTTTGTTCAGTCTTTTTCACATGTCTTTTAATTTACCGTAATGTGTAAATGTTAAATGTTCAGTGGTTCAGGAGGAGGAGATACTGGTACAAGTCTAGAGCGCCCTCGTGTGGTCGCGACTGTGAAAATAACCAAGATGAGCACATTATAGACCCTTACAGCTCACCTAGACTTTTATTCTTTTTAGCCATAAAAATCATGTTAAAGGAGGTATCAGCTTGTACTTTTGCCTTTTTTCACACACCTACCTCTACTTTACACCTCTATCCATCCTAATTTTTCCTTTGGCGCAGTGAATAAGTGCCTGCGCTCTGATTGGTCGTCTTCGAGGGACGACGTGAGCACATTACCGCAATGACAGTAACATATTTAAACATCTCCATGCCTCTGTTTTGAGACGCCGTTTGACTTTACTTGACGCACAATTCGTTGCGGAGTTACAGTGATGGAAAGTCCGCAACCCCGAGTCTATCAGCGACGATAACATCTGCCACAATAGGGTTAATAATGTCACATTTAAGTCACACTCGCAGAAAAAATGAAAAAAGTGACACTTATAGTCCGGGAAAATATGATACTTAAGGTGACATGGGCCAAATCAGCTGAAAATCTGTCAAAATGAGTCAGCTGTGTCCTGTCTGCATGTAATCAGGAAGTACACCGTTAGAAATCTACTGGTTGTTAGCATTACCGTGACAGCAGAACTCCGGGGGCCTGAAAGTTGTGAAAAGTGCTTATAAACTCATCATGGTGAATAATTAGAATGCCCTGGATGCATAAGGTGAGTGAGGGATAACTTTGGACCAGTTCTCCGGCACTTTATGTTTGGGCGATACAGACAAAAACACGGCTGTCTCTTGTCGGACGTTTGCCTGTTTAATCGTCTGTGTCTGTTTCGTCCAGGATCCTTTGTGATTGGCTGGAGGTGAAGTTGGGGGCGGGGTCAGAGGACGGTTGTCGTGACGGGACGATTCACAGCCTCAGTGTCTCCAGCTCGGTTCAGGAGAAGGAAACGAACACTCACACTCTGCACATCGGAGTCAAGGTACGCTTAATACCCCATACAAGTAAATACCCCCTCTTTAATACCCCATAGAAGTAAATACCTCCTCTTTAATACCCCACAGAAGTAAATACCTCCTCTTTAATACCCCATAGAAGTAAATACCTCCTCTTTAATACCCCACAGAAGTAAATACCTCCTCTTTAATACCCCACAGAAGTAAATACCTCCTCTTTAACCCCCACAGTAGTAAATACCTCCTCTTTAATACCCCACAGAAGTAAATACCTCCTCTTTTTAAATACCTCCTCTTTAATACCCCATAGAAGTAAATACCCCGTCTTTAATACCCCACAGAAGTAAATACCTCCTCTTTAATACCCTACAGAAGTAAATACCTCCTCTTTAATACCCCACAGAAGTAAATACTTCCTCTTTAATACCCCATAGAAGTAAATACCTCCTCTTTAATACCTCATAGAAGTAAATACCTCCTCTTTAATACCTCATAGAAGTAAATACCTCCTCTTTAATACCCCACAGAAGTAAATACCTCCTCTTTAATACCCCACAGAAGTAAATACCTCCTCTTTAATACCTCATAGAAGTAAATACTTCCTCTTTAATACCCCACAGAAGTAAATACCTCCTCTTTAATACCTCATAGAAGTAAATACCTCCTCTTTAATGCCTCATAGAAGTAAATACCTCCTCTTTAATACCCCACATAATCATGTTTTTATGAAGTTTTCTCAGCTATAAAAACACATGTAGTAAAGCTCATACTGTGGAATATTCCAGGTGAAACATTGTAATCTCCATGGAGACGGTGGGAAATGCAGAAAAGTTCCATCGTGCATCTTTAAATAGTGACTCTAAACGTCTCCTCTCAGGTTTCCTACGGGCCTTTATCGGAGGAGGGTCTGTGTAAGGCGGAGGAGTGCTCTGAGCTCCAGGGCACCGGGGCTCTCCTGATGCTGCTCCCAGCCTCGGCGCTCCTCGACCCCCATCAGAGCGACCAGGACGTGCCCCTCCTGTCCGCCCTGCTCCAGCTCAAACAGCTCCAGCAGGCCTGCACGTGGCACTGCCCTCTGCCCCTCGGGATCCTGGTGCCCGGGCAGGAGATGGGCGAAGGGCACAAGGCGAGACTGGCAGAAGGTAAAGGATCAATGTGAAAACTGTTTATACTAAAGGGTAAAGTTTAACTGTAAAGGTGAACGACTCAAATCTAATGGATCTTTGGATCTCCTTGTGCGCGTTTGTACTTCCTCCTCTTCTTCTGGATCTCCTTCTCTCTCTCATGTTTAAACCACGATTGAACTTCTAATACATTTATATTTTAGGAAATGTGCTACAGCAGGTTTATCGAGTCTTTCAAACATTCACACATCAAGAAATTAAGAAAATCCAGAACTATTGAAATGATCGGTATTGGTCTTTTTCAACCAAAATACCTCTGGATGTTTTCTAAAGTTCACACTTTATGTAATGCTCAGACATGGAGCCACAGCCTGAGCTTAATCTGTATTTTTTACACAGATTCATCTCAGTCTGCTCCCTCATCCTCTGTTAAACCTGGTCAAACATGATCGTCCAATCGGATCTGTTTATTTCAGTGACAAGTGAAATAAAGAAGCTCACTGGTCGCTTGTGATTTACAAATAAAAGAAAAAAGTTGATCTCACATCAGATGAACAGAGTTTAGTGCTTTGCTCATTGGTTCTTTTGTTTTTTTTTCATGCGTGTCTCTGTTTCACATCTTCGTTGTGTTGTAGAAGTGTGTTCTGGATCGCAGACAAAGGCCCTGTCACTCACTGCTGGTTTAATTTTGAATAATAATTTATCTAGAGCAGCGGTGCCACAACCCGAAGGTCAGAAGATCACTTACTTCAGTAGCTCTGAATTTGTCACTGTGTCCTTAGGCAAGACACTTCTCCCACATTTATAGTTTGAATGTGGTGAGTGTTGGTGGTGGTTGGAGGGGCCGATGGTGCAGATTGGCAGCCTCACTTCCGTCATTCTGCCTCAGAGCAGATGTGGCTACAGTAGTACCACCCAGTGAGGCGTGAGTGAGGCCATAAATCCATTGTATTATCATTATTATTGTTATTTTTCATGTCGTTTCAGCGCTGATGTTGTCCAAACTGGTTGAAGACGGACTCATCTCGGAGTTCTCCTTTTTCTTCCTGCCAGAAACCACCAGTGACCTACAAGCAACCAAAAAGGTATTTCAGATACTAATGAAAGAGTTTCAGTATGAGACAATATTGAAATCTGGTGTCATGGTTATCAGAATAATTGCAATTAAAGATTATATCAGAATAATTATTAAAAGTGCTGAAAAAATTTATGGATGTGAACAATTTTTTTTAGATTATCAATGTTCCATAATTAAACTGTTGTAGAATTGTACTTTTTTATAAATGAAAAATACTTTTCTCCAGAAGAGATCATCAGGGAGAAGCATAGACATGATCCTGGGGTTTTTATTTCACTATTGTGTCTGTAAATCAACATATGAACATTAATAACAGACACATCAGGTCCTTCTTTCCCCGACGTCGATCCTACTAGTGTTAGCAACAGGTTTGATTGACCTGCTCCCTGTTAAACCTACGGTACAGGTGAGAAGGGGAATACTGCTTTTTTCTGTGCATTCTGGTGAAACAATTGCGATTATATCTGTTGGTAATTATCACGATTATATAAAATGCTCCAGAAATGATTACTGTCGACTCTTTCCATCACAATAAACGATAATACTGTTTATTGTCCCGTCCCTATAATAGAGATCAAGACCCTCGGCCTTTTCTTTTCAAACCATCAGACTGTGGCATCAGCTCCGCACAGTCTGAAATCGTCTGTAGATCTTAATAATTTTACTATAAACTGGAAAAAGCACTTTCTAAATCCTCAAGTGTGTCCACATCAGTCTAGTTCAAACCTGCACATAATGATGTTGGGACATTTTCTTGTATTTTACTGATAATGTTAATGATGAACTGTTAGTCTTATATGATTGTAATGAGATGTGTATTTTTAATGCGTGTTCACCTGCAGATGGAAAGTAGCTGCAGTTAAATCTGGTACAAATAGACCTGCCACGATTTGACACACATTTTGAAGCACGATATGTCGCTACAGAGAAATACTGCGATAAACGATTATATTGAAACTCCTTTATGCCTCTGACACCATAGAAATAATCCAGGATAAGCCCAGTAAAGTAATTTTAAATAAACAGTATCATTAAGTGGCCTGAGCTGCAGAATGAAGCAATAATGAGCCACAGAAGTTACTTTTTCAACCCTCCACAGCTCAAATCTTATGGTTTAACACAAAAATACCCCAAATCTTCCCACTTTTACAAATAAATCATACACAGGATACATGTTGAGCCCAAAACAATCTCTTTACCATTAAAAAATATGATTACAAAGGCAGGTCATAAGATATATCAGTTAGATTTGTTCTGTTTTACTCAGTGTTTCGTCACATTGGCGTCTGCATGTTCGTGAGCTCCTCGGTCAAACATCTGGAGGACAGACTGTTGGATTTGAAGGGATGGACCAGTTTTGTTTCACGTTCACACCTCTGGATTTCTTTCTGTGGGGCTGTGTTAAAGATGTTGTGTATCGAACAAAGATACAGGACGTTATTGAACTAAAGCAAAACATACAGACGTGATTGAACCATTGATGAGGCTCGTCTGCAGCGAACATGGGGAAAACTTTAGTCCCGTCTGTGCTTCGAGCCCATATAGAGGTGTTTTAAATGAGGTCAGAAACTTCGTAAACCACTGAGTACAACAGAAAAAGTCTGATTCAGATCTGATCAACTGCCTTTGTGATGCATTTTTGATTATTAGCTTTGATATATTGAACGAAAAGTCGATATATTAAGGATCGTAACGCCATCTTTTCATTTGTAAGATTAATTCATTTGTGTATGGTCCCTGACAAATGACAAAGAGTAGAGAGGGTAACCACTCTGCCACACTCCTCGTCTAAAGTCGTGTTTTATTTTAAAGTCTGTCTTGTTTCCTTGCAGCTGACAGATTCCTTGCGCTGGCTTCTTTCCCGAGCTCCTCCCGAGTTCCCGCTCTCCTGCCAGACTCTGGTCGGACTCGTCGAAACCGGATTGAGTCGGGATTTCAGCTCCAGAGTCTATTCCCACAGACAGGAGCGCGCCTCAGCCGGCCTGCCCCCGCTGCGCCCCCTACCCGTGATCCGCCTGTACAACGCCGTCCTGAAGCACATCGCTCAGGGGGTGTCCTCTCCAGAGCTCTGCAGACTGTCGTGGCCGCCGGTGGAGTTTTCTGTGCCGGAGACGAGGGAGTTTGTGCCTCACGTCGGGTGGAACGGCTCCGAGCACCTGAAGTGGATCAGAGACGCCATTTTGAGTCTGCAGCTGCCGGAGCGGGACAGTGAGGCTCCTGCAGGTCGGTCAGCGCCGCACAGATATTCAAGTTAAAATGAACGTGAATGTGTGAGCCCTGATGGTGGAGAAGCTTGTAAAATGTGTAAAAATGTGACCATAGTATTGTAAAGTAGAGCTGCACGATTTTGGTAAAAAACAAAAAACTAAAAAAATGTGATTAGTGTCATGTTTTATTTTATTTATTGTTGATTCCAATCCAATCTGCTCATTTTTTATTATGTTATTTGCACAGTTTAAGTCCGAAAGGCCGACGTAAAAAGAGCCTGATGAATTACAATCTTGTAGAATAAAGTCTTAAGCTCCTCCTCAGCAGCTTCAGACACAGACGTGAGGTGATGTTTGAGCCTCTGTTTCTAAAGGCAGTGTGTTTTCACTGTATTATTCATGTCTGAGGCCTATAAAAAGTCTGAAGCACATGACGACTTCACATAAAGAAGTGAGCGAAAGTGAGTCCAAAAGTTTGGTTTTCACTCTTAAGGCTCCGTTACGACATCGCAGACGTAAAACAAACACTGTCTCTGTCATTTGTGCTGTTTTAGCTGCTGGATTGTGACGATACGACTGTCGGATCAAAAATCAAATTACAACTTTAATACAGAAAAAACAGATTTGTTCAGTGAATTTGCGAGAAACACATGAACTTTAACTTTTTACTACCTTATAACACTGTTCCCTCATCAATAACTCATCTGAAGAGGTTGTAGATGTCACCCATGTGTTTGAGTAATCTAGAGATCTCTCTCAGACCCTATTCAGACCCTCCTTACAGTTAGCTGTACGAGTCTGTACAAGGCTCCGCCCACAAGCCGACATCACCCACGCTCCACATGACAATCCTCCATAAATATACAAAAGAGAAACTAAAACTTACAAATGTGTTAATATGTTGTTTTTGGGTGATTATAGCATTTTCAAACAATAAAAGGAAACATAATGATCTAAATAGTATGTTATGTGTTAGCAGTTAGCACGGAGTAAAACACCCTCCTCTTTAAAATAATCCAAGAATCCCCTCATTTCAGAACATGTTTGTAGATCGGCAAAATTTGAATATGGACTATAAATTTGAGTTCATGTAACTTGTTAAAATAGATTATTCCCACAAAACTAATTTCATTCTTGATTCTATTTTCAGACTCTTGGTCCGAAATGTGCTCCTCCGTCTTCTCCTACGCGGCGCAGATCCCGATGTCGCAGCGCTCTCAGCCTCTCCTCATGTCACGCCTCGAAAACCTGCTGCAGCGAGTCCGGACCAGAGCCCGGACCAGAGCCCGGACCAGGAGGACCCCCGGAGCCAAGGTTCGGACTTCTGAGTGTTTCTAAAATGAACAACCCCTGAAGAAAAATGTATTTGTCTATATATTATTTTTAAATGTGCTAAGACTTGTATGTAAATGAGCATAGAATGAATCACGAACCTGGAGATGTGTCACTTTATACCACAGTTTATATAAATGGACAGAGCTTAACCTGCAGCCGCCACGTTCCAAACAGGAAGTGATCATGGGCGCACCTCCAGCTCCGGTATTGGGAAACTGTGTCTCTCTGTACCTGCTGCTGTCAGACTCATTTTGGTCTTAAATGTTCGTATTAACCCTCTACATGATCCTGGGGTTTTTATTTCACTTTGTGTCTGTAAATCAACATATGAACATTAATAACAGACACATCAGGTCCTTCTTTCCTCGAGGTCGCTCCTGTTAGCGTTAGCAACAGGTTTGATTGACAGCGTTGCTCCCTGCTAAAACTGCAGGCGAGAAGAGGCGTTACCTTCAACAGCCTCGCTCCTGATTGGCTCTTTGGTTGCTATGATACTCACAGGTGGAAATCCAAATATGGAACTTGGCTGTAACTGCTCTCGCCTCGATGAGCTTCATTTGAACGTTGTGGTGACACTTCTTTACACAGTCTGTGCTTTACACCCTCGTTTGAGACATTACAGTAGATGTTTTTTGTCTTTTTGTCTCATTTTAAATAGTTTTAATTGCAGATCTGCTCAGTATTCTAGTTTTGTTGTGATACTTTTCCTATATCTCCCTCCTCCAGTGAGAAGCGGGTTTAGGTTTCAGACTCTTTGTGATTCCCTCAGGTCTCGTGGAGCTCGTGGGCCCACACAGAGGAGGAGGAGGAGGAGGAGGAGGAGGAGGAGGAGGAGGACTGTCCAGAGTCTGTCCCCTGGGACGATGTTCTAGTCGTCTGTATTGACCATAAACTCAAGGACTGGACACTGCCTGGACCCCCAGTCTGTGAAGGTGAGAGAGGGAGAGGAGGAGGAGGGGGGAGAGGAGGAGAGGGGGAGAGAGAGGAGGGGGGAGAGAGAGGAGGAGGAGAGAGGAGGAGGAGGAGAGAAGAGGAGGGGAGAGAGGAGGGGGGAGAAGAAGAGGAGGAGAGAGGAAGAGGGGAGAGAGAGGAGGAGGAGAGGAGAGGAGGAGGAGAGGAGAGGAGGAGGAGAGGAGAGGAGGGGAGAGAGGAGGAGGAGAGGAGAGGAGGGGAGAGAGGAGGAGGGGAGAGGAGGAGGAGGAGAGAGGAGGAGGGGAGAGGAGAGGAGAGGAGGGGGGAGGAGAGAGGAGGAGGGGAGAGAGAGGAGGAGGAGAGAGGAGGAGGGGAGAGAGGAGGAGTTGGTTGTTGTTTTGATGCCAATATTGTATATATTTTCTACTATTGTATATATTTCTACTATTGTATATATTTCTACTATTGTATATATTTCTACCTCCTGCCCTTATTTGTATTTATTTAATGTGTTTTTTTGTGCGTGTGTTGTTGTATGTCGCACTTTATCACCGAAGTAAGTTCCTCGTCTGTGAGCTCTGCTCACGGACAATGGCAATAAAACTTCTTCTGATTCTGATTCTGAGAAAAGAGGAGGGGAGAGGAGAGAGGAAGAGGAGGGAGGAGGAAGGGGAGAGAGGAGGAGGAGGAGGAGGAGAGAGGAGGAGGGGACAGGAGAAGAGGAGAGGAGAAGAGGAGAGAGGAGGACAAGAGGAGAGAAGAGGAGGAGGAGGGGAGAGGAGAGAGGGGTAGGTGTGAGTGAGAAGAGAGGGAGAGGTAGGGGAGAGGAGGAGGTGCGATTGCGATGAGAGAGGGGGAGGTGTTTGGGAGGAGGAGGAAGGGAGAGGGAGAATCTAAGAACAGTTTGAACACTTTTAAACCAGAGGCCGATGTTTTCTTTTCTGTTTTGTTTCCAGACGCTGTGACAGAAGATGGAGAGATCCTGGTGTATTTTCCCTCTGAGGCTCTGAGCTGCTTCACTGCTCCAGACGAGTGGAACGAGGCCGTGAAAGAAACACACCGAGAAAAACACCAACACCAACGGTACGACACATCCAGAGTCGAGGATGTCACTGTGGTTCTATGATCTCCCTCTGAACATCGTTTCAGTATTAATACAACAGCAGATGGCCAATCATACAAAGAGAATCCTTCAGTGCTTTAATCAGCGCCCTCTGGTGGTCAGTAGGGATGAACTAAAACCTTTAAATAATCCTCTTCTCTCTGTTTCAGGACGACTGCCAGGGCCCCTCCTCTCTCTCTTTCCCTGAAGAAGAGACTGTTTTTCAGCCTGAAGGAGCCAGAGCAGCTCCCCGAGTCCAGCCTGGACTTCAGTTACACTCCCACACCAGAGGAGGCGCTAGCACACAGAGTCCTGCAGCAGCTCGAGGAGGAGAAGCAGGAGAGCAAGAGGTAAGACTGCAAACGTGGCGTCGGTCTGTGTCGTTACTGGTGCCGTGTCTCAGCTCGTCGGCTGCATTTGAAGGACACTTAACGTCACTTCCACCCGTTTCATTCACCCGGCGAATGTGCCCTGCGTTTCCATGGAGATCGGCCGTGAACCTGCACTTCTATATCCCATCATGCACTTCACTTCTACGGGAGAAAATCGAGTCTGTGGCCGTTACGGAAAACAATTTTAAATGTAAGCACTGGTTTACCTCACCTACAACAGAGCTACATGAAACCGTCCAAATCGGAATAAAAAGCGGCCGTCACGGTTGCTAGGCGACGTATCATAAGTGCACAGACAGCGGTTGACATCTCGGCCAGGCCCTTCAAAGTGTCTTTTGAGGCATGCAGCCGGCATGGTCCTACACAGATGAAATTAAAAAACTGGCACAAAGTTCAGCGTCTTTTCTATAAATTTAACTAAACAAAAGTCAAATGATTTTTTTAACGACAACTTCAGGAAGTGGAGCCACTTTTCAGCCACAAAAACGTGATTGTCGTCAGTTGAAAGAACTTTAAACTAGAAGATTAATATGACAAGTTTGTGGAGCTGGGACTGAACCAGGACTGAACCAGGACTGAACCAGGACTGAACCAGGACTGAACCAGGACTAAACCAGGACTAAACTGAGACTAAACCAGGACTGAACCAGGACTGAACCAGGTCTAAACCAGGTCTAAACCAGGACTGAACCAGGACTGAACCAGGACTGAACCAGGACTGAACCAGGACTAAACCAGGACTAAACCAGGACTAAACCAGGACTAAACCAGGACTAAACCTGGATGACGAGTTTATGGAGCTGATCCCAAACAAATAACAAGACGGTTCCACATTTGTGGAGCAGAAGTTTGGAGATTTCTTCACAACATCCGAAATTCTGAAATTATTGTGAACGTGACCTGTATCGTAAATGTCAAATTGAACTGAAGGGACCAGGAAAATGTTCTTCAACTTTTGATTTACCATAATGTATCTGTAGATGAAGTTATTATAGTTTATAAAGTGTCACCGGTTTGAGTAAAAATGATCCTGGTTTAATGTAACGTCTAAAACACTCTGGTCCACATTTCCATTTCATTTGTTCATGTCCAGGATGATGGAACAGTTCAAGCGCTGGTCTGAAGGGGGCGCTCTGGAGCAGCTGTGCACGCCTCTGCTTATGCCCTCCTCCACTCTGCTGACCCTGCCCACGCTGGTGCCGCCCCCTACAGGCAGGACCAGGGAGGTGACGGCAAATGCTCAGGTATGACTCCAAAAATATGAATAAAAACTGCTTTATTTGAGCTTTTATTCATGTGATAGTGTCGTTTTCTCATTCATATGTTTATCCTGCGTGTGAGTTTTTAAGAGTTTTTGTTACATTCAGCTGAGAGAAAAGCACAGACTCATCCTCCCTGTCCACAAACGCACAAACTCTGACCTTCTTCACAAACTAAATCATTCGTATTGACGCTAAAATCGTCTGAAGTTCGTCTAAGGCGCTTCACCTTTGGCTCCTGCACAAACCTCACTGCTGCTCTGAGATTGTCCTGAACCTCACACGACCAGACTCTCACGATATCTGTGACTTTACAAACTCGAGAGGATCATCCTGTTGTGTGAGTTTAAGGACAGAGGGGAGGTGCAAACAGACACACTCAAAACTTAAGTAAAAGGATGAATCAAACATGCAGGAATCAAAATGTGGCGTTTGAACTCAGTGGTGCGGGATTATTCTTCCAACAGGAATAAAAGATGATTTTATATAATACTGATTGTAGCTGACGGTTTTAAAAGGTTAGCTCAAATTGTTCTATATTTTTGTCAGAACAGTAATGTCTTTGTTAATAATTGTATATATTTCATTGTAAAAAATGACTTACCGTTGTGGGTCACGTGGGCGCATGTTTGCCCCGGAAGTAAAAGAGAGAGAAACAATAGAAGCCGCGAAAAGACGAGAAAAAGAGAAATACAGAAAAGCAAGAAAATGTCAGTTTTAACTACCGCTGGTCATGTTGGCGAACACGTTTTCACGGTGTGAAGGCATGAAGTTCATGTTCCAAAATTTAATTGTTTCAACAGGAAACTTCAACATCAGTAAGGAGCGTGAACTCCTTTTTCATGAAGAAAACCAGGGTAGCTACACTGATTAAAGCCGGGTATCATTAAGTTTTTGCTAATACGATACATATCTCAATACAGGACTTTTTCGATACGATATATTTCAAATTGATCCGATAAAGGCTTTTGTGACGCTTAATGATTCATCCCATTTTCACAAAGAATAAACCTTCATGCTGCATTTATCTTCTGCTTGTTGATTGTAGCTCCTCACTGATGGTCATGTGCCAGTATTTCATTTCTTTCCATCTTCACACTGAACACCGTGAAAACTAAAGGACAGATAAAGGAACATTTTCTTAACTCAAATACATATAAAACATTTTAAAATAAATACGAAAACAAACACTGTTTACTGTGTTCACCATTATGACCAGCACTAGTTAAATTTCACGTCTTTCTTTGCACTTTTCTGTATTTCTTTTGCTCGTCTTTTTACATTTTTTGCAGCTACTATTATTTCTCCCTCTGTTTAACTTCCGGGGAAAAACCTGCATCACGTGACTCACAACGGTGAACTATTTTTACAATGACACAAATATAGAACATTTTGAATTAACTTCTGAAAACAAATATACGGACATATTAAAGTGCACTGTGTTTAGTGCGTGTTGCTAACTAGAAGCACACATCAGACTGTTTCACTGGTGCATATTATTCATCCACAGTTTATACGAGCTCCACATTTGTATTTACACAGAGACATGTGAGTTTAACGTCTGAAGAATCACAACAGATCGAATAAAAAACAACTGTGAGACGAGAGAAGTTTGTGTTAAACCACCGTCTGAGCAAAGATCATATAAAATACACCTGTTTAAATCAACAAAACAGTGATTTAAATGTCAAATGTTCTGCATAAACATGTTTCTTTCCTCTAAATGTGTCATACAATAGAACTGTGACAGAAGAATTTGGAAAAATATACAAAGATATATATCAATACAGCAGCACACGATATCAATACTGTATCATTACATTAAACGATACGATATTTTGATATTTTTGCACATTTAATATTGATTAAGTGGTGATCCAGAAGTTTTCCTCTGTCCTTTCACCCTCACGTCACTCTGACCTTTTCACCTCTCAAAAAAACCAACCCTCCATCATTGTTCTAAAGACAAAAGGTGTAACTTTTCTGGCTGTGAGTCCTGCAGATTCTCCTGGAAGTACAGCGTTTACTTCATCTTTGTGGATCAGATCTGTGGAGAATGGACAAACACATCTCCAACATCTCTGACTAGAAAAGTTACCCAGTGAAAGTTTGTGTTTTGTGCAGGTTTTGGAGCCGGAGGTGGGGTCAGATTTCCCTGAACCTCGTCGTCCTCCTCTGTCCTGGAGGATGGAGGAGCTGCAGCGTCAGATCACAGCGAGTCGAGAGGAGGAGCTCGTGACCAAACTGCAGCTGAGCCAACTGTTAAACATCGTACACGACTGACTCTAAACGCCTCAGACAGAAAGAGCTTATATTTTTATCACTGAAGTGGATTATTTTAAACTTTTTTTCATAATGTGACTGTTTAAAGTCTTTTTTTATTGAACGACTGTGTTTGAAGTTTAGATAAATGTTTGTTACTGTTGAGTTATGACAAAATCTGGAATAAAAAGTGATATTTTTCATGTCATTTCTTTGTCGGATCCAAAATATAAACTTCTCCAATACTTATATGAAGATGTGAGTCCAGTCGCCGCTGAATCTCCCAGAGTTCAGCTGGGTTTGATTGACAGGTGGATTAGCCAATCAGAGACGCACACGGACCGTCTGGCTGCTTACGAGGAAAAGGGAGAGAAATATGACTGAAAACATGGAGGATTTCTGCAGAATGAAAGAGAAACACTAAACTGTTAATCTGTGGTGAGAGAAATTAGATTTTGTGTGTAAATTATAGTGACCAATGAGCTGCTTCGTTTCACATGCATCACTGACATAAACAGATCTGATTGGACGACTCGGAGGGCGGAGTCTGGACCAGACTGAGCCCTCTGGAAATACAGACACATGTTCTGTCATTAATGCTTTGAGACGCATTTTATAGAGGATAAAATATGTTATTAAAAAGACACTATTGCAGTAGTACCTTTAAAGCCACAGTGTGTAACTTTCTGGAGGTGGCATCAGAATCAGAATCACTTTTATTGATCCCTGAGGGGAAATTCTCTTGGTTCACAGATCCCACGACCACAGAACAGAAATTTAAAGAATAGAATAAAATGTCGTGCAAACAGTAAAAATAAAAAAATAAAATAAAATAGAGTCTATAAATAAATAAATAGATCTCAGCATCACGACATCACAAGATATTTACATCTATGTACAAAATGGAATATTGGAGTATTGTAAGTGATCCATTACATCACGGAGTTCAACAGTTTGATGGCGACGGGACAGATTTCCTGTGTCTCAGTGGAGCAGCGTGACAGTAAGCACAGCATGTCACCTGCATGACTCTGTAAGTGGAAAGGTTAAAGCCATACTTTGGAACATTCTTTGTGGAAGTTATGCCATAGTGTGGACGACTGGAGGAGGCCAAATAAGAGTCAGGTTTGTGAAGAAGCAAGTCCAGTTATAGTAAAGAATATGTGGTTTTCAGGGCAATAAACACAACCACAACGGATAAAAACAGGCATTTATTTGTATTATATTTTTATTTATTATACTTTTTTTTTTTTTTTTTTTTTTTTCATTTATTTATTTATTTTTGCCAAAAAGTTGCATGTTATGACTTTAAGTGAAGTGTGTAAATTCAATTTATTCCTTTTTAATACAGCAAATCAGGAGTATTTGTTAATGATACATATACATTTTTTATTATTTAGAAATGGGTTTTAAAAAGTAGATACTTAGACACTTTCCTGGAAGTACAGCGTTTAATTTATCTTTGTGGATCAGATCTGTGGAGAGGCGAGCTCACAGTAACAACCTAGAATAGAGTATCCACGATGGACAATGCCGCACAAACAAACACTGAGACACTTCAGGAACAGTTTGAACAGTTTTACTTATTATTCCACTGAAGTCTTGAGTAAAAGTTTTGTTTATTTTCTCACATTAAGTGACCAAAGTGACATAAGTTTTCAGTTGGTAAGAAGATTTAACAAGATACACTTTTCAGTTTTTCCAAGAATTTACCGCTTTGTTTTGATGAGGTGAAATCTCAGACCTACAGCTTCAGAGTCCAAAAACCGTATATTTGGACACTTTTTAGGTTGTTTAAATTAAGTGTAGATCGGTATTATTATTATTATTATTATTATTTATTATTATTATTATTATATATTATTATTATTATTATTATTATTATTATTATTATTATTATTATTATTATTATTATTATTATTATTTTATTATTATTATTATTATTATATTTTTAATTCTACCGGAAGTGACGAACAGGAAGCGGAAGTTCTTCTCTGACGCGGGCAGGTTTCTTTATTGTTAGCTCGTAGCTAAAGCTAAAAACACAAATGTTGAAAACATGTCGAAAAGTCGCAGACTGAGAGCTTTGGTCAGTGCGCGTCTTTCTGCGGCTGCGGAAGAGATTTTTGCGCTGTTTGAAAGCGCGATATCGGAGTGTGAGCAGGAAATGTGCCGCTTCAAAGAAGAAAACCAGAGGAACCAGCGGCTCCTGCAGGCTGTGTTCAGCCCCAGAGTCCTGCTGCTGCGGCCCGTGGAGCCTCACCCCGCCCCGAGGAGTCCTCCTGGGCCCGGGCTGGACCAGGGACTGGACCACAGGATGGACCAGGCAATGGACCAGCGTCCGGGCCATAGGATGGACCAGGGACTGGACCAGGGGATGGACCATAGTCTAGACCAGGACCGGGGACTGGACCAGGGACTGGACCACAGGATGGACCAGGGGGTGGGCCAGGACCAAGGTGTAAACCACAGGATGGACCAGGGGTTGGGCCAGGACCAGGGACTTGACCAGGGGATGGACCAGGGGTTGGGCCAGGACCAGGCACTGGACCAGGCACTGGACCAGGGGATGGACCATAGTCTAGACCATGACCAGGGTCCGAACCTGGAAATCACAGAGTCTCTGTGGATTAAACAGGAGCCAGAGGAACCAATGGTCAAACAAGAGGAGGAACAGCTGCAAGTGTAAGATGGAAACAGATGTTGATCCTTTGCTGGGTTAGTCATCAACATCCCCTGTGGGTGTGATGCTAACTGTAGGCACTGCTCTGTCTGAGGCTCTGTTACTGAAGTTAGACCTTACTCTGAGCTTTTTTTTTTTTTTTTTTTAACGCAATCTGGCCATAAAGAAACGATTCAGCTGCGCCCATATTACAGTGTTCTGATGTTTCCTCGTCACAATCAGACCTGGAGCTGTGTTTTGTTTCATTCACATGTTTAATACACAAACCTGCAGATTTAGGCTGAGTTCTTCTCTCAAACTGAAAACACTCTGTGCCACCTTGTGATGTCATGAAGTAATGCAGGAAGTGCTCCACTGAGTTTCCATAAAAAGTAGTTGCTAATCTCTCTCCAGAGATTAGCAACTCCAGGTAATATTTTGAGGAGGTATCAACATTATTTTGTGGCTTAAAGCTCACATGAGTCAGTTTTGCATAATATAAAACCTTTTAGGCCTTTTTAGTCCAAAAATCAACTCATAAATGTAAAGTACTTTTTATCTGGCTGTTTATATCACAGTATTTATTTGATACTCTGAAATGTATATGCTGCATACATTTGTTAATACATTTTTTAATTTTTTGTTTCAGGCTTTTTCTGGAGTCTGGTGGTGTGTGGGTGAAGATAGAAGATTATTCACTCAAAACTGAGCCCAAAGAGGAGACGCTGAGAGTTGAGATAGCGAAAGTTGAGACGCTGAGCGAGGAGACGAGGAGAGCTGAGATGCCGAGGGAGGTGATGAGGAGAGCTGAGACGCTGAGCGAGGAGACAAGGAGAGCTGAGACGCCGAGATGAAGAGACTGAAGGAGAGAGGAGAAGCCGAGCGAGGGAGGGAGAGGAAGGAGAGCTGAGAAGCCGAGTGAGGAGACGAGGAGAGCTGAGACAAGCCAGGAGACACTGAACGAGAAGACGCCGGGACACGACATCAGCTCAGACATTGACGATGACGTTAGCGCTCCTTTCAGCTGTTCAGACGCACAGGTGGAGACAGAGGCTGATGTAGATACAGCACAATACAACCCAAACTCTGAAATGTACACAAGTTTATTCCTCAATCACAGTTCAAGTACAAACCCCGGACCGGAGCCAGGAACAGCCGAAAAAAACGTAAAGAAGAAATTCCAGTGCTGCGTTTGTAACAGGACGTTCAGTAAAAATTATACTTTACAGATTCACCTTAGAGTTCACACAGGAGAGAAACCATTCAGCTGTTCACATTGCGAAAGACATTTTGCAGACAAGTCCAATCTCAAAAAACACGTGCGGTCTCATAGCAAGGCACCATTCAGACGCCCGCAAGATCATCACATGAAACATAACCACATGGACAAAAGAACATTTGTGTGTTCGACTTGTAAGACGAGGTTCAAGTCTCACAGTGAGCTTCTGGCGCACGTGGAAACACACTCAAGCTCTAAACCTTACAGCTGTTCTGACAATCTCCAGACAGATCTAAAAAGTCACACAGCCCCTCAGGGACCTTTCACCTGTTCGGTCTGTAAGAAAACCTTTGCCAACAAGAACTCAATCAACGTGCACAAAAGCAAATATCATAGAGGCTTAAAGAAATACAGCTGTGCGCTCTGTGAGAAAAGCTTCATCGACGAATATTCCCTGGACGTTCACACGAAAAATAATCACACAGGCCGAAGCCCGTTCAGATGTAAAGTTTGCGCGGTGAGATTTGCGTCGAGTTATGCCCTGGCAAAGCACAGAAGCGGGATGCACACCGAAGCAAAACCCCACAGCTGTTCATTCTGCGCCAAAACCTTCATTCAAAACTCGGACCTGAGAGTGCACACGAGGACTCACACAGGGGAGAGACCTTACAGCTGTCCAGTCTGTAAGAAGACCTTCGCTTACAGGAAAAATCTCAACACGCACAGAGACTCGCACGCAGGGGCCACGCCGTTCGACCGCTCAGAATCAGGCCGAGCGTTCAGACCGAAGAGACGACCCCGAAACCACAGACGTTCAGACGCAAAGGGCCCAGGGTGAGTCAGGGTCAGGGGCTCCATACTTCTGATAATAAAAAACACTCTTTAGACTGTAGTGTTCTGGTGTGAGGAAACATGCTGAATGTTCTTCTGGTTGTGTATTTTCTGAACACAAGGGCGACAGTTGACCACAGCCTGCAACAAAACAAGAGCAAAACAGCAACAGTCTGAACAACTTTAGGTGAGTAAATGGTGAAAGGAAACGGCTGTAACACGGTCAAAAGTCCTTTATGCAGAACTGGTCTGATTTAAAACAGTTCTACTCCTGGATGTGTCTTCTTTGGGTTTTTTTGGAAACGCAAATGTCAAATTGAATCATGTCATGCTTATTTATTTCTTTTTTCTGAGATGTGAAAGACGTGTTGAGGCAAAGACCAGTCACAACGTTCACTGCATCGACTCGTTCAGTCAGTAAAGATAGAACAATATTCTCTGTCTGGTCAAAAAAAAAGTTGACCTGGATTTAACGAAGCAAATTGGTCCGAGTCTATAGGTACGAGTCAGGTCTAGGTTCAGCAACAGTCTGTGCTCAAAGAAACCTGAATAAACCAGATTATTCCATCAGTGGATTTGTTTCTTCCAAGACGACGCTGCAGGATTCATGAGGCTCAAATAGTGACAGAGGTTCAGGAGAATCATTTTCACACATGGAGCCTCCACAGAGTCCAGACCTTAACCCCAGAGAGGATCTTTGTGCTGGAGAAGCTTTGAGCAGCGTCAGACTCGACCATCATCAATGCAACATCTGCAAGAAAAATGAAACAACACTGGATGGAAATAAATCTGTGACGTTGCAGAAGTGAAATGGAAACAATGTCACAGAGAATGAGCCGTGATCAAAGATGAAGAAGAATCAAATATTAGAGTGTGGGACGTTTTTTTTCTTTGGTGGAGACTTTTTTTTTTGACCAGACAGTGTACATTGGGGCCGAAAATGTATCGTGTGCACAGTTTCTTTGTGAAAATGTGGAGATTTGGGGTTTTTTGTTGGAATATGATGGGATTTGAGCTGTGGAGGGTTGAAAAAGTAACTTGTGTTGCTATTTTAACCAAAATGTACAAGAACTCTATTAAAACTTTTAATTTTTGACAAGACTTGGCAAGTTATTGATTATTTAAGCACAGAGGTGGGTGTAGTACTCAGTTACATTTACTTGAGTAACTTTTTAAAGAACTTGTACTTTTCAGAGTAAAAAAGCAGATTTTACTCTTTCTTGAGTCATATTTTCCTTGAAGCAACAGTAACTTAACTTTTGTTTCCTCTTCTCTCTGTGAGTCTAAAGTGACTGGAGTTTTCTGGAACAATATGAAATGATTTGAACTTTTGTGTTTCTTGTGACTCCTTCAGGTTTGATTTACTTTGTTAAATACCAGATTTTTCAGATTTATTTCATGTTTTATCCTTCACTCACATCAGATTATAAATCAGATGTTACGTCCTGACACTTCCTCTTTCATTTATTTATTTATTTATTTGAAGCACGTGGATCAGAACATTTCACAAACTTAATAATTAAATATGAGCTCAAAAAGCAGCAGGGAGAAGAAAACTTTAAATTAAATCAGAGGATTAATAAAGTCATGACAGTGAAGATCATCACAGTTATAACAGTTAATGCTGTAATTAAAGATATAACAGAGACAATACAACAAAAAACTAGACAATATAAACTGATGAATTAATCATAATGAAAACTACTGTAACAGAAGTTTATGATGGAAGTGGAGAAATAACATCACATCTGGAGCCTGATCAGAGTCAGTGACGAGGATCAACACAGACAGAAAAGATGCTAATTTATTATTCTTTTTAAAAAATTTGACAACTGTTTTTTTATTATAATTATCATTATTATTATTAATAATAATAATAAGAATGTATTATATTTTACTTATGATATATATATATATATATATATATATATATGTGTGTGTGTATATATATGTATGTATGTATATACACATATATAGGGATGTATGTGTGTGTGTGTATATATATTTATATTTATATATTATATATATATATAATTTTTTTTTTTTTTTTTTTTCCTGTGCTAACCCGGGGGAGAGGGGAGAGAGGGGGAGGGCTGTAAAATGTTACAAAATACATTAAAAAATATGATAATAAAAAAAAGAGTACATCTGTGTAAAGGTCCAGTGTGAGTTTTGTGCTGTGGACAGAGTCTGATCTGACACATGTTGCCTGGTCATAGCTGTGCTCTGATTGGAGGATTCCTCCTAAGCCCCGCCTCCTGCCCCTCCTCTCTGGCTCCTGATTGGTCGGTGGACTCTCTGCTCATGTCTGTCCATCGAAGCGTCTCCAGAGGATCTGTGCTGTTTTCAGGACAAAACTCCACTGGATTCAAACAGACACAGTTTGACTCTGAGTTTGTGGAGCTGCCATGACCGAAGGAACGTGAGTCACTCTTTATTTTACTTTATTTTACTTTAACACATTCTGTTTGTGTCTTTATGTGACGTGAGGGAGAAATGAGGCTGTGTCTGTACATTTAAATACAGGCTCCTCACTGTGATATACACCAGGAAAATACAAATACCTCTGTATCTGTACTGTTACTCAAGTAAAAGTATAGGTACAGAGAGGAAAGTTACACATGAAAAAACTACTTAGGTAAAAGTATTAAAGTACCTGTTAAAAAATGTACTTAAAGCATAAAAAGTAAAAGTATTTCACACGTGTTGTTCATTTGTAGTTTTATTGTAAATAAAAATGACATATTTTGTTCAACAGTAAAAATACAAATCAATCTCTTAATTTTTCACATGGATTTTGTGTTTTTATTTTTGTTTTGCTCAAAGTTGAAGCTCAGACTCTTAAACTTTCTTCAGGATGTTTCATGAACACAGTAAAAGTACCTCCTCAGATCAGATGAAAAGTACTTTTTACTTTTCAGTCGTGTTCAAAACTGTAGTAGAGTAAAAGTACAGATACTGCTCTCAAATGTACTCCAGTAAAAGTAAAAAGTACCACTGTAACATGTACTGAAGTAAAGTACAGATACATAAACATTCTACTTCAGTACAGTACTTTAATACTTGTACAACCTCTGGATTTACTTTTATACTTCACACTTTTACGGTGAAAATCAAATATTTCATTTAACAAATTTAGTCAAATTTAAAACATCCACAGATCACAGGGATAAGACCGAAAAGAAACTACTACCATCATAAAAAGTACTACCAGTGTACTACCAGTGTACTACCAATGTACTACCAATGTACTACCAATGTGCTACCCGTGTACTACCAGTGTACTACCAGTCTACTACCCGTGTACTACCAGTGTACTACCAGTCTACTACCAGTGTACTACCAATGTACTACCAATGTACTACCCGTGTACTACCAGTGTACTACCAGTCTACTACCAGTGTACTACCAGTGTACTACCAGTCTACTACCAGTGTACTACCAATGTACTACCAGTGTACTACCAATGTACTACCCGTGTACTACCAGTGTACTACCAATGTACTACCAGTGTACTACCAGTGTACTACCAATGTACTACCAGTCTACTACCAGTGTACTACCAGTGTACTACCAGTCTACTACCAGTGTACTACCAATGTACTACCCGTGTACTACCAGTGTACTACCAATGTACTACCAGTGTACTACCAGTGTACTACCAATGTACTACCAGTGTACTACCAATGTACTACCAGTGTACTACCAGTGTACTACCAGTGTACTACCAGTGTACTACCAGTGTACTACCAGTGTACTACCAATGTACTACCAGTGTACTACCAGTGTACTACCAATGTACTACCAGTGTACTACCAGTGTACTACCAGTGTACTACCAATGTACTACCAGTGTACTACCAATGTACTACCAGTGTACTACCAGTGTACTACCAGTGTACTACCCGTGTACTACCAGTGTACTACCAGTCTACTACCAGTGTACTACCAATGTACTACCAGTGTACTACCAATGTACTACCAGTGTACTACCAGTGTACTACCAGTGTACTACCAATGTACTACCAGTGTACTACCAGTGTACTACCAATGTACTACCAGTGTACTACCAATGTAGTACTACCAGTGTACTACCAATGTAGTACTACCAGTGTACTACCAGTGTACTACCAGTGTACTACCAGTGTACTACCAATGTACTACCAGTGTACTACCAGTGTACTACCAATGTACTACCAGTGTACTACCAATGTACTACCAGTGTACTACCAGTGTACTACCAATGTACTACCAGTGTACTACCACTGTACTACCAGTGTACTACCAGTGTACTACCACTGTACTACCAGTGTACTACCAGTGTACTACCAGTGTACTACCACTGTACTACCAGTGTACTACCAGTGTACTACCAATGTACTACCAGTGTACTACCAGTGTACTACCAGTGTACTACCAATGTACTACCAGTGTACTACCAATGTACTACCCGTGTACTACCAGTGTACTACCAATGTACTACCAGTGTACTACCAATGTACTACCAGTGTACTACCAGTGTACTACCAGTGTACTACCCGTGTACTACCAGTGTACTACCAGTCTACTACCAGTGTACTACCAATGTACTACCAGTGTACTACCAATGTACTACCAGTGTACTACCAGTCTACTACCAGTGTACTACCAATGTACTACCAATGTACTACCCGTGTACTACCAGTGTACTACCAGTCTACTACCAGTGTACTACCAGTGTACTACAGTCTACTACCAGTGTACTACCAATGTACTACCAGTGTACTACCAATGTACTACCGTGTGTACTACCAGTGTACTACCAATGTACTACCAGTGTACTACCAGTGTACTACCAATGTACTACCAGTGTACTACCAATGTAGTACTACCAGTGTACTACCAGTGTACTACCAGTGTACTACCAATGTACTACCAGTGTACTACCAGTGTACTACCAATGTACTACCAGTGTACTACCAGTGTACTACCAGTGTACTACCAATGTACTACCAGTGTACTACCAGTGTACTACCACTGTACTACCAGTGTACTACCACTGTACTACCAGTGTACTACCAGTGTACTACCAGTGTACTACCACTGTACTACCAGTGTACTACCAGTGTACTACCAGTGTACTACCACTGTACTACCAGTGTACTACCAGTGTACTACCAATGTACTACCAGTGTACTACCAGTGTACTACCAGTGTACTACCAATGTACTACCAGTGTACTACCAATGTACTACCAATGTACTACCAATGTAGTACTACCAGTGTACTACCAATGTAGTACTACCAGTGTACTACCAGTGTACTACCAATGTACTACCAGTGTACTACCAGTGTACTACCAGTGTACTACCAGTCTACTACCCGTGTACTACCAGTGTACTACCAGTCTACTACCAGTGTACTACCAGTGTACTACCAGTCTACTACCAGTGTACTACCAATGTACTACCAGTGTACTACCAATGTACTACCCGTGTACTACCAGTGTACTACCAATGTACTACCAGTGTACTACCAGTGTACTACCAATGTACTACCAGTGTACTACCAATGTAGTACTACCAGTGTACTACCAGTGTACTACCAGTGTACTACCAATGTACTACCAGTGTACTACCAGTGTACTACCAATGTACTACCAGTGTACTACCAGTGTACTACCAGTGTACTACCAGTGTACTACCAGTGTACTACCACTGTACTACCAGTGTACTACCAGTGTACTACCAATGTACTACCAGTGTACTACCAGTGTACTACCAGTGTACTACCAGTGTACTACCAATGTACTACCAGTGTACTACCAATGTACTACCAGTGTACTACCAATGTACTACCAGTGTACTACCAATGTACTACCAGTGTACTACAGTACCACGATGACACACTAAATCACAAAGTTAAAGTAGAAATCCTCGTAGTAACTCTTGTGTATGTTATAAATGAGTCTAACCCACAGCCTCGTCCGTCCCCAGGAGCCTGCGGCGCCGCGGGGGCCCCTACAGGACGGAGGCCCTCACAGACCTGAGCAGGTGGAGGCTGGAAAACACCGAGGGGAGGCAGACGTGGAGGTTCTCACACGAGGAGGAGCAGGAGGAGCAGAGCATGTTAGAGGCACATTCACTCGGGCTGGACACGGTGAGGACGACTCGAGCAGGGCCGGACTGAGCCGCTGCTGAGGGCCCCAAAGGCACCAGGGGGCCCCTAATAATATAAAATGTAAAGTTATACTAGAAACAGCAGCCTAAATATCCCTCTATAAAGATTTGTTTTTTATATATAGTAGCAAAATATCTCCTCCTGAAGTACTTCTGAACGACTGTTTTACAAGTTAGATTAAATCATTTCAGTCTTTTAGTCGTATAAATAGAAACACAACTGGACACGATGAAGAGTCTGGTCATAACGTCGTCAAATGTGAGACACAAACGGCTGAGCCCAGGTCCATCCACTGTCCAGGGGCCCGGACACACTCGGCTTAGGGGTGATACAGGAAGTGCTCCTCTGTGTTTTTAAACTCCACACACCGTCACTAGAGTCATTTGGATCATTTCAGCCAATCTACTACTGAACTAAAGGTAAAAAGGAGGAGGAGTTAATTTGGAAACTACCACTTGATGACATCACAAGGTGGAACAGAGCATTTTGAGCTTTGGAGATGTTACAGACTAATAATAAAGTGCTACTCAAACATGTGAATGAAACAAAACACGACTCCAGGTCTGTTTTTGAGGAGGAAACTTCCTGAATAAGGGAAGACGTTTTAGATTTGTGTCTCTTTAAAGTGTTTTAAAAGCTAAATATCACGGTACTGGCCACAGCAGCAAGACAACGGCAGCATCCAGATCAGAGCATCTCTTCTGACGTTTGTCTGTTTGTGTGTTTTTATGTGTGTGTGTTTGTGTGTTTGTTTCCAGAGTAAGTTCGTCCCTGCCTCTCCTGCGTCTCTCACGGCTGTGGACTCTGCTCTCAAAGGGATGAACTTCTACAAACATCTCCAGGCTGGAGACGGACACTGGGCCGGAGACTACGGCGGACCACTGTTTCTACTGCCAGGTACGAGAGACACTCAGAGGCACGGGAATCAAACCCACAACCTGGAGTGAGGTCCTGGAGTGAGGCACTGGAGAGAGGTCCTGGGAGTGAGGCACTAGAGTGAGGTCCTGGAGTGAGGCACTAGAGTGAGGTCCTGGAGTGAGGCACTAGAGTGAGGTCCTGGAGTGAGGTCCTGGAGTGAGGCACTGGAGTGAGGTCCTGGAGTGAGGCACTAGAGTGAGGTCTTGGAGTGAGGTCCTGGAGTGAGGCACTGGAGTGAGGCACTAGAGTGAGGTCCTGGAGTGAGGCACTAGAGTGAGGTCCTGGAGTGAGGTCCTGGAGTGAGGCTTTAGAGTGAGGTCCTGGAGTGAGGATTTAGAGTGAGGTCCTGGAGTGAGGCTTTAGAGTGAGGTCCTGGAGTGAGGTCCTGGAGTGAGGCACTAGAGTGAGTTCCTGGAGTGAGGCACTGGAGTGAAGTCCTGGAATGAGGCACTAGAGTGAGGTCCTGGAGTGAGGTCCTGGAGTGAGGCACTGGAGTGAGGTCCTGGAGTGAGGCACTAGAGTGAGGTCCTGGAGTAGGGAACTGGAGTGAGGTCCTGAGTGAGGCACTAGAGTGAGGTCCTGGAGTGAGGCACTAGAGTGAGGTCCTGGAGTGAGGCACTAGAGTGAGGTCCTGGAGTGAGGCACTAGAGTGAGGTCCTGGAGTGAGGCACTAGAGTGAGGTCCTGGAGTGAGGCACTGGAGTGAGGCACTAGAGTGAGGTCCTGGAATGAGGCACTGGAGTGAGGTCCTGGAGTGAGGCACTGGAGTGAGGTCCTGGAGTGAGGCACTAGAGTGAGGTCCTGGAGTGAGGCACTAGAGTGAGGTCCTGGAGTGAGGAACTGGAGTGAGGTCCTGGAGTGAGGCTTTAGAGTGAGGTCCTGGAGTGAGGCACTAGAGTGAGGTCCTGGAATGAGGCACTGGAGTGAGGTCCTGGAGTGAGGCACTAGAGTGAGTTCCTGGAGTGAGGTCCTGGAATAAGGCACTAAGTGAGGTCCTGGAGTGAGGTCCTGGAGTGAGGTCCTGGAGTGAGGCACTGGATTGAGGTCCTGGAGTGAGGCACTAGAGTGAGGCACTAGAGCGAGGTCCTGGAGTGAGGCACTGGAGTGAAGTCCTGGAGTGAGGCACTAGAGTGAGGTCCTGGAATGAGCCACTGGAGTGAGGTCCTGGAGTGAGGCACTAGAGTGAGGTCCTGGAGTGAGGTCCTGGAGTGAGGCACTAGAGTGAGGTCTTGGAGTGAGGTCCTGGAGTGAGGCACTGGAGTGAGGTCCTGGAGTGAGGAACTGGAGTGAGGCACTAGAGTGAGGTCCTGGAGTGAGGCTTTAGAGTGAGGTCCTGGAGTGAGGCTTTAGAGTGAGGTCCTGGAGTGAGGCTTTAGAGTGAGGTCCTGGAGTGAGGCACTAGAGTGAGGTCTTGGAGTGAGGCACTGGAGTGAGGTCCTGGAGTGAGGCACTGGATTGAGGTCCTGGAGTGAGGCACTGGAGTGAGGTCCTGGAGTGAGGCACTAGAGTGAGGTCCTGGAGTGAGGCACTGGAGTGAGGCACTAGAGTGAGGTCCTGGAGTGAGGCACTGGAGTGAGGTCCTGGAGTGAGGCACTAGAGTGAGGTCCTGGAGTGAGGAACTGGAGTGAGGCACTAGAGTGAGGTCCTGGAATGAGGCACTAGAGTGAGGTCCTGGAGTGAGGCACTAGAGTGAGGTCCTGGAGTGAGGCACTAGAGTGAGGTCCTGGAATGAGGCACTGGAGTAAGGTCCTGGAGTGAGGCACTAGAGTGAGGTCCTGGAGTGAGGCACTGGAGTGAGGTCCTGGAGTGAGGCACTGGAGTGAGGTCCTGGAGTGATCTGCTCTAATGTTTCCTTATCTCACACAGACCTGGAGTTGTGTTAGTTTCACATGTTTAACTCACAAACTCTTCAGATTTAGGCTGAGTTCTTCTCTCAAACTGAAAACACTCTGTTCCACCTTGTGATGTCATCATGTGGTAATACAGGAAGTGCTCCACTGTGTTTTTAAACTCCACCTTCACTAGAATCATTTGGATCATTTCAGTCCTGGAGTTGCCTCTTATCTCGACTGAACTACACACCTCTGTCTTTTGAATACTTTTGTCTTCTGAACACTTTTGTTGTTTGTTGATGTTTTGTTGTGTTGTTGTTTGTTGTGTTGTTGATCTTTTGTCGTGTTGTTGTAGGTTTGTTGATCACGTGTCACGTTGCTAAAATCCCGTTACCAGAGGAGTGGAGGATGGAGATGGTGCGATACCTTCGGTCGGTGCAGCTGGAGGACGGAGGCTGGGGGCTGTACGTCACACCTCACACATAGACATTTATTAATTAATTAATTAATTCATTCATGTATTTATTTATTTATTTATTCATTCATTCATTCATTCATTCATTATTTATTTATTTATTTATGTATTTATTTATTTATTTATTTATTCATTCATTCATTCATTCATTCTTTATATATTTATTTATTTATTAATTCATTCATTATTTATTTATTTATTTATTTATTCATTCATTCATTCATTCTTTATATATATATTTATTTATTCATTCATTCATTATTTATTTATTTATTTATTATTTATTTATTTAGTTTTTTTCATTAATGTATTTATTCTTTCATGTATTTATTCCTGTATTTATTTTATTTCATTCATAAAATATAAATAGACATCATCAACGTTGTCATAAAGTTAAATATATAAGAAATATCTGTAAACCCTCAGTCGTCCAGGTCTGAGCTTGAGATTTGGACGAGCAGAGAAACGTTTTCACTCCTACAACGATTTGTCCAGTGACAGATTTTAACTTCGTCTTTTGCGATACAAGAAATGAAAGCAGAGGTGCAGAAATAAGAGTAAACTTGTGTTATCTGCTCGTTTTGTGTAAAATACTGAGTCATATCTGTGTGTCCCTCCTGGTCCAGGTCTGATCCACAGCAAAAAAACATAAATCTGTGACCAAACACTTTTACTTTATCTCTGATCGTTCCTTTAAGTGAGTCTGACGTCACCACAGCTTCAGCTCCAAATGAGGCTCGAGGTGAGAGCAGGTACAGGGACCACGAGTGTCATAGCAACCAAAGAGCCAATCAGGAGAAGGTCATGCCCCTTCACCCACACCACTGGTTTAACAGGGAGCAGGCCTTAGCAACACTGTCAATCAAACCTGTTGCTAACGTTAACAGGAGCGACGTCGGGGAAAGAAGGACCTGATGTGTCTGTTATTAATGTTCATATGTTGATTTACAGACACAGACGTGAAATAAAAACCCCAGGATCATGTAGAGGGTTAATACGAACATTTAAGACCAACATGAGTCTGACAGCAGCAGAGACAGAGAGAAACAGATTATCAAAAAAATGAATAAATAAATAAATAAAATGTAAAAAATAAACTCAAAATAACAAAAAATAAATACAAAAAACACCAAAAACTCAAAATAACAAAAAAAATAAAAATACAAATGTAAATGAACTCAGAATAACTCAAAAATAAATAAATAAATAAACAAATGCAAAATAACAAAAAACAAAAGAAAGAAAATAAACAAAAAATAAAAATAAATAAACTCAAAAGAACTAAAAAAACAAACAATGAAACCAGGATCATGTAGAGGGTTAATACGAACATTTAAGACCAAAATAACTCTGACAGCAGCAGGGACAGAGAGAGGACACAGATTTTACAATAGAAAGTGAACTGGAGCCCGAGTTGATGGAGCAGGAAGTGTGACATGATCACTTCCTGTTTGAAACGCGGCGCTAGCAGGTTAGCGACGTCCATTTCTATAAACAGTCTGTGGTCTGACCTGTGACCAGAGCCTCAACCATCAGTCCACTCCTGACTCTGCAGCACAAAAGAAACAAAAATCGTCACATTTGTCCCACATAAATCGTTATCTGGACTAAACAGAGTCTGAAACACATTATCACTGTGGACTGTGGTTTATTCTCGTTTGTATGTGGATTTGATAAAGTATTTCAGATGATTTAAGCCGTTATTACAGTGACATACGTCCTGTATGTTCTGGAGTATAAGACAAACTATGAACTAAAGTGTGACTCATAGTCCAGAAAATACTGTACATATGTCAGAGGTGGAAGAGCAGCTAAAACCTGCACTCACGGAAGAGTAACGTTACTTCAAAATAATATTACTCATGTAGGAGTACAAAGTAGTGGCCCAAGAGTAAAAAAGTATTTGGGAAAAGTACTATTCAGGTAAGAGGAGCTGCAAGAAACACAAAAGTTCAAATTGTTTCATATTGTTCCATAAAACTCCAGTGACTTTAAACTCACAGAGAGAAGAGGAAACACAACTTTTACTCGAGTAAGAGTACTGCTACTTCAGTACACATATGACTTGAGTAAGAGTACTGCTACTTCAGTACAGATATGACTCGAGTAAGAGTACTGCTACTTCAGTACACATATGACTCGAGTAAGAGTACTGCTACTTCAGTACAGATATGACTCGAGTAAAAGTACTGTTACTTGAGTACCGATATGACTCGAGTAGGAGTACTGTTACTTGAGTACCGATATGACTCGAGTAGGAGTAGGAGTACTGTTACTCGAGTACAGATGTTACTTGAGTACAGATATACTCGAGTACTGTTACTTGAGTACAGATATGACTCGAGTAGGAGTACTGTTACTTGAGTACCGATATGACTCGAGTAGGAGTACTGTTACTTGAGTACAGATATGACTCGAGTAGGAGTACTGTTACTTGAGTACCGATATGACTCGAGTAGGAGTACTGTTACTTGAGTACAGATATGACTCGAGTAGGAGTAGTTACTGTTACTTGAGTACCGATATGACTCGAGTAGGAGTACTGTTACTCGAGTACAGATATGACTCAAGTAGGAGTACTGTTACTTGAGTACCGATATGACTCGAGTAGGAGTACTGTTACTCGAGTACAGATATGACTCGAGTAAAAGTACTGTTACTCGAGTACAGATATGACTCGAGTAGGAGTACTGTTACTCGAGTACAGATATGACTCGAGTACTGTTACTTGAGTACAGATATGACTCGAGTAGGAGTACTGTTACTCGAGTACAGATATGACTCGAGTAGGAGTCAAAGTCTGTGCTGGTTAAATGCCTGAGCCTCTGATGTTGGGTCTCTTCCTCAGACACATCGAGGATAAGTCGACCGTCTTTGGCACTGCCCTGAGCTACACGGCGCTGAGGATTCTGGGAGTTGGTCCAGACGACGCAGATCTGGTCCGGGCCAGAAACAACCTGCACAGCAAAGGTCTGAGCCAAATACCTTAAAACGACGGCAACAACAGTAAGAACACCAGGTCAAACTTTAAGTCGTGAACACTGGGACTTTGAACAACTTTTTGTACAGTTACACAAACCATCCAGTCACATTTCTCAAAAACAGTGTGTTCCACCTTGTGATGTCATCAAGTGGTGAGACAGGAAGTGCTCCGCTGTGTTTTTAAACTCCACACACCTTCACTTACAGAATCATTTGGATCATTTCTGCCAATCCAATCCTGAACTAAAGGTAAAAAGTAGGAGGAGTTAACTTGAAAATGGCCACTTGATGACATCACAAAGTGGAACGGAGCGTTTTGAGCTTTGGAGATGTTACAGAAAAAAAAATACAAAATACGTATGTTATTTGTTTTGGTTTTGTCACCTACATGTTTTGTATTTGCGACGTGTTTTAAACTGAATTCATGAAATAGGACATGTTTAAAAATGTATTATGGATGAAATGTAGAATCTGTGAAGAGCAAAAACTGAACTTTTAAAAAATTTAATAGTGAACTAAGGCAAAAACTAAACCAATGAAAATGTGGAGAGAGAAGAATCAAAGCGTCGCACTAAAAAATGGCGTCGTAGAGGCCGCCGCAAACGTCCATCTCGTTCGGTCGCCGTCTCCTTAAAGATCTTTTGGTGTAAAACGTCTGTAGCGTCTCCGCAGTTAGCTTCTTTGTTGTTAGCCGTTGTTTCAGTCGGTTTCACTCTCTCAAAGTGTTTCCTCTGGACGTCTTCTTTCACTTTTGTTGTAATTAGTAAGAATTAATAAGGTTGAACTCGCTGATACGTTTTTATTTTTAATTCTGTATTTCTATTTTCCAGTTTTAAATCATTGTCTGCATTTTAAAATCTCTGCTGCAGGGGGCGCTGTGGGGATCCCGTCGTGGGGGAAGTTCTGGTTGGCCATTTTAAACGTTTACAGCTGGGACGGACTCAACACTCTGCTGCCTGAGATGTGGTGAGGGCCATTCATCTGCATTGAATTTATTTTGTTTTGTTTAATGTCATTTTATTTTATTTTATTTTATTTTATTTTATTTCCAAATGCATGAATAAAATTAATAATACATTAATTAAATTTCAGTTAAATAAACACAGTAAAAAAAAAAAATTTAACAAGGTTTACCCCTAACTATTTCAATATAATTTGGTCACGTTCGGCCGGATTGATAAGCCCAAAGGGCCGTGTGTGGCCCCCGGGCCGTAGTTTTCCCATGTCTGCTCTAAACTCTTGTTTGTCCCTAGGCTCTTCCCGTCCTGGATGCCCGCTCACCCCTCCTCCCTCTGGTGCCACTGTCGACAGGTTTATCTGCCCATGAGCTACTGCTACGCCACACGACTCCGAGCAGACGAGGACCAGCTAGTACTGAGCCTCAGACAGGTACCAATACTACTACTACTACTACTACTACTACTACTACTACTACTACTACTACTACTACTACTACTACTACTACTACTACTACTACTACTACGACTCCGAGCAGACGAGGACTACTACTACTACTACTACTACAGGTACCTACTACTACTACTACTATACTACTACTAGCAGACGACTACTACCAGCTACTACTGACTACTACTACAACTACTACTACTACGCCACACGACTACGACTGCTACTGCTACTACTAGTACTGACTACTCACTACAGCTACTGCTACTACTACTACTACTACTACTACTACTACTACTACTACTACTACTACTACTACTACTACTACTACTACTACTACTACTACTACTACTACTACTACTACTACAACTACTACTACTACGCCACACGACTCCGAGCAGATGAGGACCAGCTAGTACTGAGCCTCAGACAGGTATGAATACTACTATTATTATTACTACTGTCATTACTACAACTACTGCTACTACTGCAGTGTTTTCCAGACCCTCAAAGTCACTTTACAGTTGTGCATTCATTTATTAAAATATTCATTTATTAAAATATTCATTTATTAAAATATTCATTTATTAAAATATTAGATACTGATGCAGGCGACGTTGTTTCTCGCCTCGTCTGTCCCTCTGACGCCATCACTTTGACTCTTAAAGGCGAAGTGTCCTGCCCAACGACACAACTGCAGTGTGCTTCAGACTCACTGCTGCCCCCTGTGGCAGCTAGTGGTCTCCCATCCAGACTAGATCAGGTGTTCTCACTGTGGTATATACTAATACTACTACCTCAGCATCTGAATAATCATCACCAGGGGGCGCTGTGGGACATTTCCTCAGGTCTATCTGGTGTAGTTTAATACTTTTGTAATACTTTTTCTGATAAAATCTCATCAAAAACCTGACTAAAGTTTACTCTAAATATCTGGGACTGTGACGAGTGTTGTTGTGTTTCCAGGAGCTGTACACGCAGGACTACAGCGCCATCCACTGGCCATCTCAGAGAAACAACGTGGCCCAGTGTGACCTGTACACGCCTCATAGTACTCTGCTCAACATCGCATACAGTCAGTATTTATTACTACTATTACTACTACTAGTGCTACCACTACTAATGCTGCTACTACACCTCTTGCAGTTTGGTCCTACAAGTACCACTGTTACTACTACTATTACTACTACTACAATTACTACTGCTACTACTACAACTACTACTACTATTGCTGCTACTACTACTACTGCTAGTCTACTACTACTACTGCTACTACAACTACTATTGCTACTACTAATACTAGTCTACTACTACTATTACTGCTACTACTATTACTACTAATATTACCACTACCACTACTGCTGCTACTACTACTACTACTATTACTACCACTGCTACTTCTGATACTACTACACCTACTGCAGTTTGGTTCTAACTCAGACATGGGCAAACTACGGCCCGGGGGCCACACACGGCCCTTTGGTCTCATTAATCCGGTCGAACGTGACCAAATTATATTAAATAGTTAAGAGTAAACCCCTTTTATAGTTTTTCTGCTGTGTTTATTTAACTGAAATTTTATAAATTAATCATTAATTTAGTGTTTTCTGAGCTGACACATGTTCGCCTTTAGGTGGAGCTGTGCGTTCAGTGAATTTTAATCAACCTCTCAGTTGTTTTTGTTGCATTAAAAAAGACCAAAAATAATCAAAAATATTTCTGTGGTACGACTCAGTTTCATCTGCGTGTTCTCCATGTGCCTCTTTGTTTCTGTAGCTCAGTTTCACCTGTGTGTTCTCCATGTGCCTCTTTGTTTCTGTAGCTCAGTTTCACCTGTGTGTTCTCCATGTGCCTCTTTGTTTCTGTGGCTCAGTTTCACCTGTGTGTTCTCCATGTGCCTCTTTGTTTCTGTGGCTCAGTCTCACCTGTGTGTTCTCCATGTGCCTCTTTGTTTCTGTGGGTCAGTTTCACCTCGTGCTCACCATGTTCCTCTTTGTTTTAGCTCTTTTAAACGTGCTCAGGCTCACCACTGTGTGTTCTCCATGTGCCTCATTGTTTCTGTAGCTCAGTTTCACTGTGTGGCCTCCATGTGCCTCTTCACCAAGAGCATCAGCATCGGTTCAGTCAGTCTAGCTCAGTCTACACTGCGTGTTCTCCACTGTGCCTCTTTGCTTCTGTACGACTCTACTACTGCTACCTGTACTGTTTACTGCTACTACTCTTTGTTACTGTGCTCACTCACCTGCATGTACTCCATGTGCCTCTTTGTTACTGTGGCTCAGTTTCACCTGCGTGCTACTCCATGTGCCTCTTTGTTTACTGGCTCAGTTTCACCTGTGTGTTCTCCATGTGCTCTTTGTTTCTGTGGCTCACTTTCATCTGCGTGTTCTCCATACTGCCTCTTTGTTTCTGTGGCTCAGTTTCACTGTGCTACTTCTCCATGTGCCTCTTTGTTTCTGTAGCTCATACACCTACTGTTCTCCATGTGCTACTCTTTGTTACTACTACTTCTACTACTACTACTTACTGCTGTGGCTGCTACTGTGTGCATGTGCTGCTTACTTCTACTGCTACTCAGTTACACCTACGTACTACTACATGTGCCTCTACTTTCTGTGGCTCAGTTTCACTGCGTACTCTCTATACTACTACTACTTCTACTACTACTGCTACTGCTACTGTGCTACTGCTAACTGCTGCTACTACTACTACTACTACTACTACTGTTACTACTACTACTACTACTGCGTACTACTCCACTACTACTCTTCTGTTACTGTGGCTCACTCACCTACTACTTCTACTGCTGCCTCTACTGTTTCTGCTGCTCACTTTCACCTGCGTGCTCCATGTGCCTCTTTGTTTCTGTGGCTCAGTTTACTACTGCGTGTACTCCATGTGCTACTCTACTACTACTGTGGCTCTAGTTTCATACTGCTACTACTTCTACATGTACTCTTTACTTCTGTGGCTCAGTTTACTACTGCTACTACTCCATGTACTCTTTGTTTCTGTGGCTCAGTTTCACTACTACTACTCCATGCTACTTTACTGCTTCTGTGGCTCAGTTTCATCTGCGTGTTACTCCATGTGCCTCTTTGTTTCTGTGGCTACTTTCACCTGCTACTACTCCATGTGCCTCTTGTTTTGTGGCTGTTTGTTGTGTTCTCCATGTGCCTCTTGTTTCAGATCTCTAAGACCTAAACATGCTTGTTCGCTGGTCTGGCCACGGCCCGTGCGTCATGCGGCGTTTCTGGAGCTCAGTTTCACGTGTCCCGGATCTCCCCGACTACTTTGTTTCTGTCTCAGTATAAACAAACGTGTATCAGGAGAATGTGCCTCTGTTCTGTGGACTCTGTTCTGACTCTGTACTGACTCTGTTCCTCTCTGTACTCTGTGACTCTGTTCTGACTCTGTTCTGACTCTGTACTGACTCTGTACTGACTCAGTTTCAACTGACTCTGTCTGACTCTTTGTTCTGACTCTGTACTGAGTCTGTACTGACTCTGTTCTGACTCTGTTCTGACTCTGTACTGACTCTGTTCTGACTCTGTTCTGACTCTGTACTGACTCTGTTCTGACTCTGTACTGACTCTGTGTGACTCTGTGTGCCTCTCTTGTTTCTGACTCTGTCTGACTGTGTACTGACTCTGTCTTGACTCTGTACTGACTCTGTCTGACTCTGTTCTGACTCTGTTCTGACTGTGTTCTGACTCTGTCTGACTCTCTGTGTTCTCTGACTCTGTACTGACTCTGTTGTTGACTCTGTACTGACTCTGTTCTGACTCTGTGTCTGACTCTGTACTGACTCTGTTCTGACTCTGTTTTCTGACTCTGTTCTGACTCTGTACTGACTCTCTGTTCTGACTCTGTTCTGACTCTGTTCTGACTCTGTACTGACTCTGTTCTGACTCTGTTACTCTGACTCTGTTCTGACTCTGTACTGACTCTGTTCTGACTCTGTACTGACTCTGTACTGACTCTGTTCTGACTCTGTCTGACTCTGTGTTCTGACTCTGTACTGACTCTGTACTGACTCTGTACTGACTCTGTACTGACTCTGTTCTGACTCTGTTACTGACTCTGTACTCTGTACTGAGACTCTGTACTGACTCTGTTCTGACTCTGTACTGACTGTGTTCTGTGACTCTGTTCTGACTCTGTTCTGACTCTGTTCTGACTCTGTTCTGACTCTGTTCTGAGACTCTGTTTACTGACTCTGTTCTGACTCTGTGTTCTGACTCTGTTCTGACTCTGTTCTGACTCTGTTCTGACTCTGTACTGACTCTGTACTGACTCTGTTCTGACTCTGTACTGACTCTGTTCTGACTCTGTACTGACTCTGTTCTGACTCTGTACTGACTCTGTTCTGACTCTGTACTGACTCTGTTCTGACTCTGTTCTGACTCTGTTACTGACTCTGTACTGACTCTGTTCTGACTCTGTTCTGACTCTGTTCTGACTCTGTACTGACTCTGTTCTGACTCTGTACTGACTCTGTACTGACTCTGTTTTGACTCTGTTCTGACTCTGTTCTGACTCTGTTCTGACTCTGTACTGACTCTGTTCTGACTCTGTTCTGACTCTGTACTGACTCTGTTCTGACTCTGTACTGACTCTGTTCTGACTCTGTTCTGACTCTGTACTGACTCTGTTCTGACTCTGTTCTGACTCTGTTCTGACTCTGTACTGACTCTGTTCTGACTCTGTACTGACTCTGTTCTGACTCTGTACTGACTCTGTTCTGACTCTGTTCTGACTCTGTTCTGACTCTGTTCTGACTCTGTACTGACTCTGTACTGACTCTGTTCTGACTCTGTACTGACTCTGTTCTGACTCTGTACTGACTCTGTTCTGACTCTGTACTGACTCTGTTCTGACTCTGTTCTGACTCTGTACTGACTCTGTTCTGACTCTGTACTGACTCTGTTCTGACTCTGTTCTGACTCTGTACTGACTCTGTACTGACTCTCTGACTCTTGTTCTGACTCTGTTCTGACTCTGTTCTGACTCTGTACTGACTCTGTACTGACTCTGTTCTGACTCTGTACTGACTCTGTTCTGACTCTGTTCTGACTCTGTACTGACTCTGTACTGACTCTGTTCTGACTCTGTACTGACTCTGTACTGACTCTGTTCTGACTCTGTACTGACTCTGTACTGACTCTGTTCTGACTCTGTACTGACTCTGTACTGACTCTGTTCTGACTCTGTTCTGACTCTGTTCTGACTCTGTTCTGACTCTGTACTGACTCTGTCCTACATTGGTTCTTCAAGTACTACTACTACTACTACTGTAAAGCTGCTGCAAACCTGATCTGTCAAAGTGCAGTTGGATTATTCCACAGTCTAATTTAAAGCCATAATATGTAACTACAGTTATAATTAAACGAAACATATGTAAGATTTTAAATTTCATAAACAAACAAACCGTGTCCTCAGATACGAGCTAAACATTTTAAATCAAATAAACTTTAATGATGACAAATATAACACTGATTTATTCTTAATTACAAAATCTCAAGACAATCATCCAATCAGAAAACAGCACGAGCGTCACATGACTCTCTCATGTGGCTCAAATCCAGTTGTTTTAAAGCTAGAATGTCTCTGATCTGACTGGTCATAAACCCCAGAACCTGCAGAACAATCATGACTCAGAGCTAGTGCAGCCTCTGCAGCTCACAGTGACATGTGGCCTGTCTCACAAACGGTGTACAGAAGTGTCTGAGTGAGTCTGACGTCACAGGGTTCGGCTCAAATGAAATGAAGCTGTTCACAGGGTGTGCAATATTTGGAATTGCCGATGCACGGTATCATAGTGACCGCAGACACGGGCTGTACCAGAAGTGTCTTAGTGATATGACGTCACTCAGTTCGCTCAAATGAAATGAAGCTCATCGATTTAACCTCCAGCGCGGCTAATTTGGAGCAGAGTTCATGTCCCGCCCCCAGAGGAATTCACGATATTTGGTAAATTTATGGAATACCAGAAACAAGCGTTGTCAGCTCCGCACACAACACTGTAAGTGCCCATAGAATTTGGTATCATAGCATTAACACGAAGATCATATCAACCGAAGCCGAGCGAGGCTGTTGGTCATATGGATCATGTAGAGCGAGTTAAAATGAACATTTTAAAACCAAAATGACAGCAGGAGTCACTTTAAATTGAAAGAGTCGATTGAGCTGATTCGCGCCAATGATCACTTCCTGTTTGTGAACGCAGTGGCTAACAGGTTAGCTAGGTCCATGTATATACAGTGGTCCCTCGTTTATCGCGGGGGTTACATACTAAAAATAACCCGCAACAGACAAAATCCATGAAGTATCAGCTTTATTTTTTACAATTATTCTGTTTCTTTACTGTAAAACCCCTCACCACACACTTTATATACTTTTCTCACACAGGCATTAACATTTTCTCACATTTCTCTCTTGTTTAAACAAAGTTCAAACCTTCGTCGGTGCCTTTGTCGGTGCAGAACGTTTCATCGACATTGTGGGTTTTGTCGGGGAGAAAACTTGCAAACATACAGCACTTCAGAGTCACACTGATCCAACATTTATGTAAATTTGTCTGACACATTCTGTACTGTACAGGAGACACGGAGGAGACTGATGGACAATGGTCTACAGTCCCTCAGCCAATCAGGACGCAGAACACAATGGTCTACTGTCCCTCAGCTAATCAGGACGCAGAACACAATGGTCTACAGTCCCTCAGCCAATCAGGACACAGAACACAATAGTCTACAGTCCCTCAGCCAATCAGGACACAGAACACAATAGTCTACAGTCCCTCAGCCAATCAGGACGCGGAACACAATGGTCTACAGTCCCTCAGCCAATCAGGACGCAGAACACAATGATCTAAACACAATGCAGGTTCATACACTGGAAAAAAAACATGAAAAATTACACAAAAAAATCTGGGAAACAACGAGACACAAAAGATGAATCTGTGTCCTGTCCATATTCTGAGGATGAGAAACTCTCGTGTGCGCCCTCTATCTGCAGGTTAAGGATCTGCACAGACGGCTCCTTTAATAGTGATTATCTTGAGCTACTTTTATTACAAAGTTTTAACTTTTTTTTATACATGAAATTCCAGTTCACATTATAACTGTATGATTCTCTCTGTTTGCAGGGCACCAACGGCTCTCAGCTCTGGGACACGTGCTTTGCAGTTCAGGCTTTTCTGGAGGTAACAAACCGTGAGCGTCGTTGATTATTTCATTATTATTATTTTGACATTATTCAGTTTTATTTTCTGTTTTTTCCAGGCCGGAGCTCAGGACGAACCTTCATTAACAGAATGTTTAAAGCTCGCTCACCACTTCCTCAACATCACTCAGGTCAAAGTTCATCTGTGGCACAAATGTAAAGGGGGCGTTAGTGGGAGAGCACCTGCGATAAATATTGAGCTTAGTTTTTCATGAATTAGTTTTGAGTTTGAGGAAAAGACACAGAATACAGGAAGTTTTTCTGTATGTAAAGAGCTCCTGTTACTTTAGTGTCGTTTCCTCGTCACAATCAGACCTGGAGCTGTGTTTTTTTGTTTCATTCTCACATGTTTAACACACAAACTCTGCAGATTTAAGCTGAGTTCTTCTCTCTTTGGAGCTTTGGAGATGTTACAGACTAATAATAAAGAAACAAAACACAACTCCAGGTCTGTTTTTGAGGAAGAAACAGTATCAGAACATGACTTAATGCTCACGAGAGTCACTTTTATGTAATACAGGACCTTGGACCTTTAACCTTTAATAATAATAATAATAACTGTGTAATTATTGGGTGTATCCACATGAAACAAAAACAGGCACAAAGTTTAGAGTATCATTTGTCAGTTTAAATAAACAAAAGCATAATTGTGCACAAAGGTTTCATAGAGTTGGAGTCATTCTTGAGCCTGAAGACGTGAGTGTCGTCAGAAGAAAAGACTTTCAGACGTAAGATTAATGTGACACGTTTGTGGAGCTGATCCAAAACTAATAACGAGCAGGTTCAACGTCTGCGGATCAGGAGAGTTTATGTTTATGTAACAACTAGTCCAGCAAATTCTCAAACATGAAAGTATCTGTACTTAAAGAGCACGTGACGGCTCCAGATGACTCACTGCACTCAAACAGAATCATCATTTAATAATAATCATTTTATTTAAGAGTTTATTAAAAAGGTTTAGTTTTGCCTAGGTTTTTTATTGCTTTTACCTAGCAACCGAAATGTTAAAAATGTCTAAATTGGAGACAAATTACGATCAGACCAATTCAAAGTAAATGACGTTGCCTTTATTCTGTAAAATGAATGTTTAAAGGGTTTATATTACACAAAACTGACTCTTTAGATTTAAGTCATGTTCTGATGTTTCCTCCTCAAACACAGACCTGGACTTGTGTTTTGTTTCATTCACATGTTTGAGTCACACTTTATTATTAGTCTGTTACATCTCCAAAGCTCAAAACGCTCTGTTCCACCTCGTGATGTCATCAAGTGGTAGTTTTTAAGTTAACTCCTCCTACTTTTACCTTTAGTTCAGTCGAGATAAGTGGCTATTCCACGACTGAAATGATCCAAATGACTCTGTAAATGAAGGTGTGTGGAGTTTAAAAACACAGTGGAGCACTTCCTGTATCACCACATGATGACATCACAAGGTGGAACAGAGTGTTTTCAATTTGAGAGAAGAACTCAGCCTAAATCTGCAGGTTTGTTTGTGAGTTAAACGTGTGAGAATGAAACAAAAAACAGCTCCAGGTTTGTGTGTGAGGAGGAAACAACAAATTCCTCCTGTCTTCACCTGTCTTCACCTGTCTCCTCTTGTCTTCTCCTGTCTTCACCTGTCTCCTCCTGTCTTCAACCTGTCTCCTCCTGTCTCCACTTGTCTCCTCCTGTCTCCTCCTGTCTTCACTGTCTTCACCTGTCTTCTCCTCCTGTCTCCCTCCTGTCTCCTCCTGTCTCCTCCTGTCTCCTCCTGTGTTCCTCCTGTCTTCACCTGTCTCCTCCTGTTCCACCTGTCTCCTCCTGTTTCCTCCTGTCTTCACTGTCTCCACCTGTCTCCACCTGTCTCCTCCTGTCTCCTCCTGTCTCCTCCTGTCTCCTCCTGTTTCCTCCTGTCTTCACCTGTCTCCACCTCTCTCCACCTGTCTCTCTGTCTTCTCCTGTCTCCTCCTGTCTCCACCTGTCTCCTCCTGTCTCCTCCTGTCTCCTCTTGTCTCCTCCTGTCTCCACCTGTCTCCACCTGTCTCCTCCTGTCTCCTCCTGTCTCCTCCTGTCTCCTCCTGTCTCCTCCTGTCTCCTCCTGTTTCCTCCTGTCTCCTCCTGTCTCCTCCTGTTTCCTCCTGTCTTCACCTGTCTCCACCTGTCTCCACCTGTCTCCTCCTGTCTCCTCCTGTCTTCACCTGTCTTCACCTGTCTCCTCTTGTCTTCTCCTGTCTTCACCTGTCTCCTCCTGTCTTCACCTGTCTCCTCCTGTCTCCACTTGTCTCCTCCTGTCTCCTCCTGTCTTCACCTGTCTTCACCTGTCTCCTCCTGTCTCCACCTGTCTCCTCCTGTCTCCTCCTGTCTCCTCCTGTTTCCTCCTGTCTTCACCTGTCTCCTCCTGTCTCCACCTGTCTCCTCCTGTTTCCTCCTGTCTTCACCTGTCTCCACCTGTCTCCACCTGTCTCCTCCTGTCTCCTCCTGTCTCCTCCTGTCTCCTCCTGTTTCCTCCTGTCTTCACCTGTCTCCACCTGTCTCCACCTGTCTCCTCCTGTCTCCTCCTGTCTCCTCCTGTCTCCTCCTGTTTCCTCCTGTCTTCACCTGTCTCCACCTGTCTCCACCTGTCTCCTCCTGTCTCCTCCTGTCTCCTCCTGTCTCCACCTGTCTCCTCCTGTCTCTCCTCCTGTGTCTCCTCTTGTCTCCTCCTGTCTCCACCTGTCTCCACCTGTCTCCTCCTGTCCTCCTCCTGTCTCCTCCTGTCTCTCGCCTGTCTCCTCCTGTCTCCTCCTGTTTCCTCCTGTCTCCTCCTGTCTCCTCCTGTTTCCTCCTGTCTTCACCTGTCTCCACCTGTCCTCCACCTGTCTCCTCCTGTCTCCTCCTGTCTCCTCCTGTCTCCTCCTGTTCCTCCTCCTGTCTTCACCTGTCTCCACCTGTCTCCACCTGTCTCCTCCTGTCTCCTCCTGTCTCCTCCTGTCTCCTCCTGTCTCCTCCTGTCTCCTCCTGTCTCCTCCTGTCTCCACCTGTCTCCACCTGTCTCCTCCTGTCTCCTCCTGTCTCCGCCTGTCTCCTCCTGTCTCCTCCTGTTTCCTCCTGTCTCCTCCTGTCTCCTCCTGTTTCCTCCTGTCTTCACCTGTCTCCACCTGTCTCCACCTGTCTCCTCCTGTCTCCTCCTGTCTCCTCCTGTCTCCTCCTGTTTCCTCCTGTCTTCACCTGTCTCCACCTGTCTCCACCTGTCTCCTCCTGTCTCCTCCTGTCTCCTCCTGTCTCCACCTGTCTCCTCCTGTCTCCTCCTGTGTCTCCTCTTGTCTCTCACCTGTCTCCCACCTGTCTCCACCTGTCTCCTCCTGTCTCTCCTCCTGTCTCCCTCCTGTCTCCTCCTGTCTCCTCCTGTCTCCTCCTGTCTCCTCCTGTCTCCTCCTGTCTCCTCCTGTCTTCTCCTGTCTTCACCTGTCTCCTCCTGTCTCCTCCTGTCTCTCACCTGTCTTCACCTGTCTCCTCTTGTCTTCTCCTGTCTTCACCTGTCTCCTCCTGTCTTCACCTGTCTCCTCCTGTCTCCTCCTTGTCTCCTCCTGTCTCCTCCTGTCTTCACCTGTCTTCACCTCCTCTCCCACCTGTCTCCACCTGTCTCCTCCTGTCTCCTCCTGTCTCCTCCTGTTTCCTCCTGTCTTCACCTGTCTCCTCCTGTCTCCACCTGTCTCCTCCTGTTTCCTCCTGTCTTCCACCTGTCTCCACCTGTCTCCACCTGTCTCCTCCTGTCTCCTCCTGTCTCCTCCTGTCTCCTCCTGTTTCCTCCTGTCTTCACCTGTCTCCACCTGTCTCCACCTGTCCTCCTCCTGTCTCCTCCTGTCTCCTCCTCCTCCTGTCTCCTCCTGTCTCTCCCCTTGTTCCTCCCACCTGTCTCACCTGTCTCCACCTGTCTCCACCTGTCTCCTCCTGTCTCCACCTGTCTCCACCTGTCTCCTCCTGTCTCCTCCTGTCTCCTCCTGTCTCCGCCTGTCTCCTCCCTGTCTCCTCCTGTCTCCTCCTGTTTCTCCTCCTGTCTCCTCCTGTCTCCCTCCTGTTTCCTCCTGTCTCCACCTGTCTCCACCTGTCTCCACCTGTCTCCTCCTGTCTCCTGTCTCCTCCTGTCTCCTCCTGTTTCTCTGTCTTCTCCTGTTTTCCTCCTGTCTCCACCTGTCTCCACCTGTCTCCTCCTGTCTCCTCCTGTCTCCTCCTGTCTCCTCCTGTCTCCACCTGTCTCCTCCTGTCTCCTCCTGTCTCCTCCTGTCTCCTCCTGTCTCCACCTGTCTCCTCCTGTCTCCTCCTGTCTCCTCCTGTCTCCTCCTCTGTCACCTGTCTCCTCCTGTCTCCTCCTTGTCTCCTCCTGTCTCTCCTGTCTCCTCCTGTCTCCTCCTGTCTTCACCTGTCTCCTCCTCCTCCCTGTCCTGTCTCCTCCTGTCTTCACCCTGTCTCCTCCTGTCTCCTCTTGTCTCCTCCTGTCTCCTCCTGTCTCACCTGTCTCCTCCTGTCTCCTCCTGTCTCCTCCTGTCTTCCTCCTGTCTTCACCTGTCTCCTCCTGTCTCCTCCTGTCTCCCTCCTGTCTCCTCCTGTCTCCTCCTGTCTCCTCCTGTCTCCTCCTCCTCTCCTCCTGTCTCCTCCTGTCTCCTCCTGTGTCTGTCTTCACCTGTCTTCACCTGTCTCCTCCTGTCTCCACCTGTCTCCTCCTGTCTCTCCTCCCTCTCCTCCTGTCTCCTCCTGTCTCCACCTGTCTCCACTGTCTCCACCTGTCTCCTCCTGTCTCCTCTTGTCTCCTCCTGTCTCTCACCTGTCTTCACATGTCTCCACCTGTCTCCTCCTGTCTCCTCCTGTTTCCTCCTGTCTTCACCTGTCTCCACCTGTCTCCACCTGTCTCCTCCTGTCTCCTCCTGTCTCCTCCTGTCTCCACCTGTCTCCACCTGTCTCCTCCTGTCTCCTCCTGTCTTCACCTGTCTCCACCTGTCTCCTCCTGTCTTCACCTGTCTCCTCCTGTCTCCACCTGTCTCCACCTGTCTTCACATTTCTCCTCCTGTCTCCTCCTGTCTCCTCCTGTTTCCCTCCTGTCTTCACCTGTCTCCACCTGTCTCCACCTGTCTCCTCCTGTCTCCTCCTGTCTCCTCCTGTCTCCTCCTGTCTCCACCTGTCTCCTCCTGTCTCCTCCTGTCTCCTCCTGTCTTCACCTGTCTTCTCCTGTCTCCTCCTGTCTTCACCTGTCTTCACCTGTCTCCTCCTGTCTTCACCTGTCTCCTCCTGTCTCCTCCTGTCTTCACCTGTCTTCACCTGTCTCCTCCTGTCTTCACCTGTCTCCTCCTGTCTCCACCTGTCTCCTCCTGTCTCCACATGTCTCCACCTGTCTCCACCTGTCTCCACCTCTCTCCGCCTGTCTCCTCCTGTCTCCTCCTGTCTTCACCTGTCTCCTCCTGTCTCCTCCTGTCTCCTCCTGTCTCCACCTGTCTTCACCTGTCTCCTCTTGTCTCCTCCTGTCTTCACCTGTCTCCACCTGTCTCCGCCTGTCTCCTCCTGTCTCCTCCTGTCTCCTCCTGTCTCCACCTGTCCTCTTTCACCTGTCTCCACCTGTCTCCACCTGTCTCCTCCTGTCTCCACCTGTCTCCTCCTGTCTCCTCTGTCTTCACCTGTCTCCACCTGTCTCCGCCTGTCTCCTCCTGTCTCCTCCTGTCTCTTCACCTGTCTCCTCCTGTCTCCTCCTCCTGTCTCCTCCTGTCTCCTCCTGTCTCCACCTGTCTCCACCTGTCTCCTGTCTCCTCCTGTCTCCACCTGTCTCCTCCTGTCTCCTCCTGTGTCTCCTCCTGTCTCCACCTGTCTCCTCTTGTCTCCTCCTGTCTCCACATGTCTCCACCTGTCTCCACCTGTCTCCACCCGTCTCCTTTACTCATACTTTTGTTCTTTCACAGATCCCAGAGAACCCTCCTGAATATGAGAAGTACTACAGACAGATGAGTAAGGTACAGATCACCTCGAGTTTGTGCAGAAAAGGCTCCAGTCGTTTCTGTGGTTGAACAATATTTAAAAGATGTTTTTGACAAGTTTTGACTGAGATTAGATTTGACATTTATGTTTTAATAATAGGATTTGGTTCAAAGTTCACATTTTAAACACGTCCAGAAGAATTGGCATAAAGACTCAAAACTGACAAACTTAAACAAGAATCACACTTCAGAGCATGTTTGAACAGATAAGAACTACAGGGTGAGACGTTTTTATGAAGAATAACACCCCATGGACACACGGGAGGGCATCTGACACACAGGGAGGGCATCTGACACACGGGGAGGGCATCTGACACACAGGGAGGGCATCTGACACACAGGGAGGGCATCTGACACACAGGGAGGGCATCTGACACACAGGGAGGGCATCTGACACACGGGGAGGGCATCTGACACACAGGGGGAGCATCTGCATCTGACACACACAGGGAGGGCATCTGACACACAGGGAGGGCATCTGACACACAGGGAGGGCATCTGACACACAGGGAGGGCATCTGACACACAGGGAGGGCATCTGACACACAGGGAGGGCATCTGACACACACAGGGGGAATGTAAATGGCTTGAATATAGATTTGATAAAATTGTTTCTCTAATTCTCTAATTGTGACTTAATTTTATTGATAAAACCTGTGCTAAATATAAATTATATTTTTACACTAATCAAGTAGTTTGTGAAAAAAAGTTGAAAAATAAATTGAGAATTACTAGAAGCAGAGAGTTTTATTTTAGAGAGTCGCACACTGATGACATCACACTGATGACATCACACTGATGACATCACACTGGGAGAATTCTGTCCAAAAGTTCAACACAATTTAGACAAGAAACATTTTTTTTTTCCAATACTTACTTAAAACATGATTTCAACAAAATAAATGTGTTTTTATTATATTATTTGTCAGATATTAATTTCTGTGAACATTAGAAGAGTTTTGGCCAATTATGAAAATGCTGCATTTCAGATGACATCATCACATTCTACACCAATCATATTTAATACAGATGACATCATCACATTCTACAGACCAATCATATTTAATACAGATGACATCATCACATTCTACACCAATCATATTTAATACAGATGACATCACCACATTCTACACCAATCATATTTGATACAGATGACATCATCACATTCTACACCAATCATATTTAATACAGATGACATCACCACATTCTACACCAATCATTTTGATACAGATGAACATCATCACATTCTACACCAATCATCATATTTAATACAGATGACATCACCACATCTACAGACCAATCATATTTAATACAGATGACATCATCACATTCTACAGACCAATCATATTTAATACAGATGACATCGCCACATTCTACACCAATCATATTAATACAGATGACATCACCACATTCTACACCAATCATATTTAATACAGATGACATCATCACATTCTACACCAATCATATTTAATACAGATGACATCACCACATTCTACACCAATCATATTTAATACAGATGACATCACCACATTCCACATTCATATTTAACATTAAAATGAGTCTCTGAGTTTGTGGGTCACTGATCGATATGATTTGATTCAACATTTGTGGATTTTACCTTTTGGATATTTTCTTGGAGTATGACATCATCACAAAACCACCAGGTGTGATGTCATTTCCAACCAGGAAGTAAAATCTGAAACCTCAAAAATGGTCAAACTGTGATTTTCCATGATGATAACTGACAAACAAACCTGATGATGACCCAGATCTGAGAACATGTCTTTAACTCGTGCACAGGGCGGGTTCCCCTTCAGCACCAGAGACTGCGGCTGGATCGTGGCCGACTGCACCGCCGAGGGGCTCAAGTCTGTGATGCTGCTGCAGGAGAAATGCAGCTTTATCTGTGACGCTGTGAGTGTGGAGAGGCTGTACGACGCCGTCAACGTGGTGAGTGTCCGACAACCACAGTGTGAATCGTTTAAAGACACGACGCCGCAGTTTAACGTCTCACAAACCAAAAAACACAAACAGTTCAGGGTCAACGCTTTGGTCCAGATGTTATGACCCAGTTTGTCTCGGCTGAAATACAGAAGTAATTTCATGTTCAGGGTTGAAAAAGGGCAAAGTAACAGAAGTGGACAAAAAATGCACATAAATGTATCAAAGAAAAGAACCTAAACGAAGAAAAACGACAAAACTAAGACACGAGTCACAGCCTTAAACAGAATCGAGTCACAAAATAAAAAGACTAAACTAAACCAGCGTCACACACAAAGTTAGACACAAGGACAAACAAGTGACAACAAAACAGCAAACTCCCAGACTTCCCCCACCCCAGACACCTCCTCCAGCTCCTCCAGCGGGACCCCGAGGTTTTCCCAGGCCAGAGACAGACATAGTTTTATTGTCAAAATTAAACTTAAATCACAAAAGTAGCCTAGAAATTTAAAAAAAATGTATTGAAAGTGCAGTTTTTTTACTTTTTAAAATCACACGTGGGAAAAAGTCTGTGGGACAAACACTTTACCACAGAAGTTGTGTAATGACGTGATATTTTGTGTTTAGTTCAGACTTGACGCCTTGTTCTTGTAACTGTTTGTGTTGTTGTTTGTGTAACTGATTTTGTGTGTGACACTCGGTTGCTATGACGACAAGTTGATGTGAAGGTTCGATGCATCATTTACCGAGACAGACGGTGTAAAGAAGTGGACTAAAGTGTGACGTCTCCCACAGTTTTCAGCTCATCGAGGCGAGAGAAAAACCCCAGGATCATGTAGAGGGTTAATATGACATTTAAGACCAAAGTGAGTCTGACAGCAGCAGGGACAGAGAGACAGTTAAAAAAAACAGTCTCAAAATGACAAAAAATAAATAAGTCTAAATAAACTTAAAATCACAAAAAAATAATATATATATGAATAAATAAATAAATAAAAATAAACTCAAAACAACGAAAAAAAAATTAAATAACAAAAAAATCTAAATAAACTCAAAATAACAAAAAAAAAAAAAACTCAAAATAACAAATGAATAAATAAATAAACTTAAAAACAACAACAACAACAAAAACCTCAAAATATCAAAGGACAAAAATCTAAATAACTGAAAAAAAAAATTAACCCCAGGATCATGTAGAGGGTTAATACAACATTTAAGACCAAAGTGAGTCTGACAGCAGCAGGGACAGAGAGAGAGGGACACAGATTTAAAAAAAAAAAAATCTCAAAATGACAAAAAAAAAAAAAAAAAAAATCTAAATAAACCTAAAATCACAAATATATATATATATATGAATAAATAAATAAATAAAAATAAACTCAAAACAACAACAAAAAATTGAAATAACAAAAAAATCTAAATAAACTCAAAATAACAAAAAAAAACAAAACTCAAAATAACAAATAAATAAATGAACTAAAAAACAACAACAACAACAAAAACCTCAAAATATCAAAGGAAAAAAATCTAAATAACTGAAAAAATCATGTAGAGGGTTAATACAACATTTAAACAATCTCAAAATGACAAAAATAAATAAATAAATAAACTCAAAACAACGAAAAAAAACCTTAAAATAACAAAAAAAATCTAAATAAACTCAAAATAAAAAATAAAACTCAAAATAACAAATAATTAAACTATAAAAAAATAAAAATAACTGAAAAACATTAACCCCCAGGATCATGTAGAGGGTTAATACAAAATTTAAGACCAAAGTGAGTCTGACAGCAGCAGGGACAGAGAGACGGTTTTTCAGCGCAGTGGCTGTAGCAGGTTTGCTACGTCCATTCATATAAACTGTGGTTTCTGTTGTGGAGGCTCTGGTGAGTTGTGATGCTGTTGTTTTGCTCTTGTTGTGGTGTTGGTTACGGCCGACAGTCGCCCATGTGTTCAGAAAATACAAAAACAGAAGACTTTACACCAGAACGCTACAGTACAGCCCTCATGAAATAAAATGTTCCATGTTTTGTGTCTGCAGCTCCTGAGTATGAGAAACTCCGACGGAGGATTTGCGACGTACGAAACCAAACGAGGAGGAAAACTGCTGGAGCTGCTCAACCCCTCCGAGGTCTTTGGTCAGTCTGGAAACTCAAATACATTTAAGATACACGTTTGTTTAACTGCTCTTCACTTCATTTATGTGAACAGAGAATCTGTAATTAAAGAGTCAGAATCACACTGTTTTCTCCTCTGTTCTAATGTTTCCTTGAGCTGGTGCTGTGTTTTGTTTCATTCACACAAACCTGCAGATTTAAGCTGCGTTCTTCTTCTCTCAGACAGAAAACACTCCGTTCCACCTTGTGATGTCACCAAGTGGTAATACAGGAGGTGCTCCACTGTGTTTTTAAACTCCATACACCATATATGTCAAACTCAGGCCCGGGGGCCAGATCTGGTCCACAGTATAATTATATTTGGCCCATGAGATCATATCAAATGTGCATGCACCACTAATACTACAAATCCCAGAATGCTTTGCTCGTCGCAGTCGAGATCAACCCACAGAGTAAATCAGAGTGTAGCAAACTGAGCTTAAATATTTGTTTTCTTGATGCACTTTTTTCTACTCCAAGGCGATGGACTTTTAATAGTTTGAAAGTTGAATTTTCAGTGAAATTATTCATTTTTGTTTTTTTGTTGTTGGCTTGAGAAAATGTACTTTAAAAAAGAACTTGAAAGTCTACAGAGAGAGAAATAATTTATTTATTTAACTAAGAAATGAATACTACTGATGTGTCTTTTATTTCAGATTAAATTTCTCATGTTTGTAAAATCAAACTTGAGCTGTGTTTAAGCAAAACTAAAGATGGAAAGGTTAAACGTTACACATCAGACCACACACCTTCACTATCATCATTTGGATCATTTCAGCTCTCGACTGAACTAAAGGTAAAAGGAGGAGGAGTTAACTTGAAAAAAAACTACCACTTCATGACATCACAAGGTGGAACAGAGCGTTTTGTGACAGACTAATAATAAAGTGTGACTCAATAAAACAAAAAGGATTAGACACTTTGAAGTGACGACAGTTTGAGCTCAGAAGGTCAAATGTAGTAAAAAAAGAGGGAGGGCACCACCTTGTGACATCAGCAGGTGCAGCCGTGTATTTGAGGAAACAGGACCGCTGCTTGTAACACTGTCCCCCGTGTTTTACAGGAGACATAATGATAGACTACACGTACGTGGAGTGCACCTCAGCTGTGATCCAGGCTCTGACCCACTTCCACCAAAAACACCCCGAGCACCGGACTCGAGAGATCAGGTACAGACACGAGTCCGTCGGCCGAGAGGCGTCCAGCCAGCGCCATGACGGGCAAGATGTGACTTTTATCCATGTTATAGTTGTTTCCCTTGTTGTATATACAGTGGTCCCTCGTTTATCTCGGGGTTATGTTCTAAAAATAACCTGCAACAGCCGAAATCCATAAAGTATCAGCTTTATTCTTTACATTATTCTCTATGTTTTAAGGCTGTAAAACCCCTCACCACAAACTTTATAAACTTTACATTTTAAAACGTATTGCTGCTGTCGTCCTGATGTTATTTTCTTCCTTCTTTTTGTAACAAACCGAAGATTCATCTCGTCCCCCATCCTCCCCCTTCCTCCCCCTCTTGTCCCTCCTCTTGTCCCCCTTTCCTCCCCCTCTTCCCCTCTTGTCCCCCTCTCCTCTCCCTTTCCTCCCCCTCCCTTCTCCCCCTCCTCTCCCCCTCCTCCCCTTTCCTCCCCCTCTCGTCCCCCTCTTCTCTCCCCCTCCTCCTCCCCTTTCCTCTCCCTTTCCTCTCCCTTTCCTTCCCCCCCCTTCTCCCCCCCTTTCCCCCCTTCTTCCCCCCCCCTTCTCCCCTCTCTTCTCCCCCCTCTTCTCCCCCTCTTTCCCCTGCCTTCTCCCCCCCTCTCTCCCCCCTTCTCCCCCTCTTCTCCCCCCCCTTCTCCCCCTCTTCTCAACCTCTTCTCCCCCTCTTCTCCCCCTCTTGTCCCCCCCTCTCCTCTCCCGTTCCTCCCCCCTTTCCTCCCCCTCCTCTCCCCCTCCTCTCCCCCTCTTCTTCTCCCCCTCCTCTCCCCCTCCTCTCCCTTTCCTCCCCTTCTCGTCCCCCTCTTCTCCCCCCTCCTCTCCTTTCCTCTCTCCCTTTCCTCCCCCCCTTCTCTCCCCCCTCTTCCCCCCCCTTCTCCCCCCTCTTCTCCCCCTCTTCCCCCCGCCTTCTCCCCCTCTTCCCCCCCTTCTTCCCCCCCTTCTTCTCCCCCTCTTTCCCCCCCCCTTCTCCCCCTCTTCTCCCCCTCTTCCCCCCCGCCTTCTCCCCCTCTTTTCCCCCCTCTTCTCCCCATCTTCATTTATTCCATAATGGCGCCCCCTACAGCCGCGGAACTTCTATCTTCCTTCAACATGTCCAGAACTTTTTCTGCAATGATTAGGATCTTCCTCGACATTTTGGTGCCTTTGTCGGTGCAGAACGTTTCATCGACATTGTGGGTTTTGTCGGGGAGAAAACTTCCTGTAAGACGCCATAGTCCATAGGAGGCGCCGACGGCATGGTCTGGTTTGTCTGTGACGGACTTGTTTCTTTTATTAAGTTGTTTTCGGTCCGTGTGGAGATTCAGAGCTGCTGTGCCTGGTGTTTACTGTCTTAAACAAAAAACAGAATTTAAACAGTTTGTCGCGATCACAACTCTCAGACACAGAGACCAACAACTAGCATGCTAACGGTGCACTTCCTTATTATCGGACAGTAAAACGCTTTCTAATTAGATGCAGACAGAACACAGCAGACTTATTTTGACCTGAAGAGCTGCTTTTGTAATATATCTGTCCTGGGGCAGGACACATTTTTACATCTCCAAAGCTCCAAATGCTCTGTTCCACCCTGTGATGTCATCAAGTGGTAGTTTTCAAGTTAACTCCTCCTCTTTTTACCTTTAGTTCAGTCGAGACAATTCCACAAGCTGAAATAATCCAAATGATTCTAGTGAAGGTGGAGTTTAAAAACACAGTGGAGCACTTCCTGTATCACCACATGATGACATCACAAGGTGGAACAGAGTGTTTTCAGTTTGAGAGAAGAAATCAGCCTAAATCTGCAGGTTTGTGTGTTAAACGTGTGTGAATGAAATAAAACACAACTCCAGGTGTGGTTGTGGTGAGGAAACAACATTTTACCATAGATAACAGTGTAATGTGGCCCTTTAAGGAGGTGCCTGTGTTGTAATAAACTTAAAGTTGTATGTTTGGTGCAGGTCGACTCTTGAAGCGGGTCTGGATTACTGCAGGAGAGTGCAGAGGCCCGATGGATCATGGGAAGGGTCAGTCTGTCTCATCATTTACATTTATGTCCAAACTCATTATTTTAAATCTCTCCCTCCTTTCTCTCTATGTCTTTCTCTGCCCTGCTCCTCCTCCTCTCTCTCTTCGGCTCCCTCTCCCCTCTCTCTCCTCCTCTCCTCTCTCTCTCACTCTCGCTCCTCCTCCTCTTCTCCCCTGTCTCCTCCTCTTCTCCCTCTTCTCTTTCTCTCTTTACCTCTTCCTCTCTTCCCCTGTTCTCTTATCATCTCCTCCTCCCCTCTTTCCTCCTCCTGTGTCTGTATGTTCTTGTATGTTCATGTATGTCCATGTATGTTCATGTATGTTCTTGTATGTTCATGTATGTCCATGTATGTTCATGTATGTTCTTGTATGTTCATGTATGTTGTATGTTCTTGTATGTTCATGTATATTGTATGTTCTTGTATGTTCTTGTATATTCATGTATGTTCTTGTATGTTCTTGTATGTTCTTGTATGTTCATGTATGTTCATGTATGTTCATGTATGTCCATGTATGTTCATGTATGTTCATGTATGTTGTATGTTCTTGTATGTTCATGTATGTTCATGTATGTTCATGTATTTCCATGTATGTCCATGTATGTTCATGTATGTTCATGTATGTTGTATGTTCATGTATGTTCATGTATGTTCATGTATGTTGTATGTTCTTGTATGTTCATGTATGTTCATGTATGTTCATGTATTTCCATGTATGTCCATGTATGTTCATGTATGTTCATGTATGTTGTATGTTCTTGTATGTTCATGTATGTTCATGTATGTTGTATGTTCTTGTATGTTCATGTATGTTCTTGTATGTTCTTGTATGTTCTTGTATGTTCATGTATGTTCATGTATGTTCATGTATGTTGTATGTTCTTGTATGTTCTTGTATGTTCATGTATGTTCTTGTATGTTCATGTATGTTCTTGTATGTTCATGTATGTTGTATGTTCTTGTATGTTCTTGTATGTCCATGTATGTTCATGTATGTTCATGTATGTTCTTGTATGTTCTTGTATGTTCATGTATGTTCATGTATTTCCATGTATGTCCATGTATGTTCATGTATGTTGTATGTTCTTGTATGTTCTTGTATGTTCATGTATGTTCATGTATGTTCTTGTATGTTCATGTATGTTCATGTATGTTCTTGTATGTTCTTGTATGTTCATGTATGTTCATGTATGTTCATGTATTTCCATGTATGTCCATGTATGTTCATGTATGTTCATGTATGTTGTATGTTCTTGTATGTTCATGTATGTTCATGTATTTTCTTGTATGTTCTTGTATGTTCATGTATGTTCATGTATTTCCATGTATGTCCATGTATGTTCATGTATGTTCATGTATGTTGTATGTTCTTGTATGTTCATGTATGTTCATGTATGTTCTTGTATGTTCATGTATGTTCATGTATGTTCTTGTATGTTCATGTATGTTCTTGTATGTTCTTGTATGTTCATGTATGTTGTATGTTCTTGTATGTTCTTGTATGTCCATGTATGTTCATGTATGTTCATGTATGTTCATGTATGTTCTTGTATGTCCATGTATGTTCATGTATGTACTTGTATGTTCATGTATGTTGTATGTTCATGTATGTTCATGTATGTCCATGTATGTTCATGTATGTTCATGTATGTCCATGTATGTTCATGTATGTTGTATGTATTCATGTATGTTGTATGTTCATGTATGTCCATGTATGTCATGTATTTCATGTATGTTCATGTATGTCCATGTATGTTCATGTATGTTCATGTATGTTGTATGTTCATGTATGTTCATGTATGTCCATGTATGTTCATGTATGTTCATGTATGTTGTATGTTCTTGTATGTTCATGTATGTTCATGTATGTTCATGTATGTCCATGTATGTTCATGTATGTTCATGTATGTTGTATGTTCTTGTATGTTCATGTATGTTCATGTTACATGTTCATGTTACATGTTCATGTTTGCGTGTGCAGTTCTTGGGGCGTGTGCTTCACTTACGGGACGTGGTTTGGTCTGGAGGCGTTTGCGTGTCTGGGTCACGTCTATCAGGACGGGTGAGAGTTACACATTTATTTCAGTCACTTTTTAAAAACTTGTACTTTTCAGAGTACTTTTCTAGCAGTGTTTTTTTACTCCTACTTCAGTCATGTTTTCCTTGAAGTAACACTCCCCCTCCTCTCTCCTCTCCCCCCCCCCCCCTCTCCTCTTTCCGTCTGTGTCTGTCTCCCTCCCCCCTCCCTCCCCCCCCCTCCTCCCTCCTCCCCCCTCTTGTCCTCCTCTCTCTCCTCCTCTTGTGTCCTCCTCTCTCTCTCCCCCTCTTGTCCTCCTCTCTCTCCTCTTCTTGTCCTCCTCTCTTGTCCCTGTCTTGTCTCCTCTCGTCCCCCACTCCTCCTCCCATCCTCCCCCCCTCCTCCTCCCTCTCTTTCCCCTCCTCTTCTCTCTCTCTCTCCCCCCTCTTCCCCCTCTTGTCCTCCTCTTGTCCCCCCTCTCTCTTTCCTCCCCCTCTTCTCCCCCTCTTGTCCCCCTCTCCTCTCCCTTTCCTCCCCCTCTTCTTCCCTCCTTTTCCCCCTCCTCTCCCCCCTCTCCTCCCCCCTCTCTCCCTCTCCCTCCCCCTCTTCTACCCCTCTTCCCCTCTTGTCCCCCCCTCTCTCCTACCCCTCCTCTCCCCCTCTTCTCCCCCCTCTTTTCCCCCCTTTTCCACCTCTTCTCCCTCTCCTGCCCCTCTTCTCCCTCTTGTCCTCCTCTTGTCCCCCTCTCCCTTTCCTCCCCCTCTCCTCCCCCTATTCTCCCCCTCTTTTCCACCTCTTCTCCCTCTCCTCCCCCTCTTCTCCCCTCTTGTCCTCCTCTTGTCCCCGTCTCCCTTTCCTCCCCCTCTCCTCCCCCTCTTCTCCCCCTCCTCTCCCCCTCTTCTCCAGTGTGGCCCGTGCGGAGGTGGAGGGGGCGTGCCGGTTCCTCCTGTCCCGGCAGATGGAGGGGGGAGGCTGGGGAGAGGACTTTGAGTCGTGCGAGCAGAGGAAATACGTCCAGAGCTCCGAGCCTCAGATACACAACACCTGCTGGGCTCTGCTGGGCCTCATGGCGGTCAGGTACCAAACAAAACGTACACAGACCTCACTCTGGGGGGTTCTGCACATATGTCTATGGAGGAATGTTCAGCAGTTCCATGGAGACACAACAGAAGTTTTAAGATGGTCTGAAAACTCAAGAAAAAACACAAAATGGATTTAAACAGCACATTTTTCAGGAGCCTGTGATCAATCCGAGCGTTCATGGTCCTTTAGGGGTTTGTGAAAGGCTCAGTGAAAAACTGCTGGCTAATGCTAATGCTAATGCTAATGCTAATGCTAATGCTAGCTTGTGACTGCAATGTTATTAGACTTGTTTAACAAAATCAACTCACCTGCTGTTAATAAAGGTTTAGTCCTGGTTCAGTCCTGGTTTAGTCCTGGTTCAGTCCTGGTTTAGTCCTGGTTTAGTCCTGGTTCAGTCCTGGTTTAGTCCTGGTTTAGTCCTGGTTTAGTCCTGGTTTAGTCCTTGTTTAGTCCTGGTTCAGTCCTGGTTTAGTCCTGGTTGAAATGCAGATTAATTAACACAGCTCTGATGTTTTTCGGGTTTATTTGGTTCAAACCTCGACTAATAACAGGCTAAAATAAAATAAAATGTTCCTGAAGTCGGACTAAACTCCGCCCACAACCACATTTCAAACAGAGCTGTTAAACTGGGTGGAGTCTGGAGGACTAAAGGGGAGAGTGAGGAGGAGGAGGGCCGGGGCCAGGAGGACTAAAGGTGTGATTGGTCTAACGGGTGTCCAGGTACAGCCAGGTGTTTTAATCAGAAACACTTGGCTTTAATCAGGGCAGTGCTGTGTGATGTCACGTAGTACTTGAAATTGCAGGGCCAAAGGAGGCAGCACACACTCGGATTTTGACCAGAAAGTCCATTTTCTTCCTGTTATCCGGTGCTGGGTCGTGGGGACAGCAGTCTAAACAGGGACTCCCAGACTTCCCTCACCCCAGACACGTCCTCCAGCTCCTCTGGTGGGACCTCAAGACATCCCCAGGCCAGCTGAGAGACATAGTCCCTCCAGCGATGCCTCCTGGATGCCTTCCTAGGGAGGCGTCCAGGAGGCATCCTGAGCAGATGCCCGGGTCACCTCAGCTGGTTCCTCTCGACGTGAAGGAGCAGCGGCTCTACTCCGAGCTCCTCCCGTGTGACTGAGCTCCTCACCCTGTCTCTAAGGGAGTGCCCAGCCACCCTGTGGAGGAAGCTCATTTCGACCGCTGGTATCCGCGATCTTGTCCTTTCGGTCATTACCCAGAGCTCATGACCATGGGAGAGAGTAGGAACGTAGATTGAGGTAAATTGAGAGCTTTGCCTTTCGGCTCAGCGTCTTCTTCACCACAACAGACCGATACAGTGCGGACGTGAACAAGACCCCAAGATCCACCACTTGAGGCAAGGGCTCACCACCCACCCGGAGAGGGCAAGCCACCTTTTTCCGGTCGAGAACCATGGCCTCAGATTTGGAAGAGCTGATTCTCATCCCAGCCGCTTCACACTCGGCTGCAAACCGCCCCAGTGCTGCAGGTCCTGGCTCGAAGAAGAATCAGGACAACATCATCTGCAAACAGCAGAGATGAGATCCTGTGGTTCCCGAACCAGACCCCCTCCAGCCCCTGAACCAGACCCCCTCCAGCCCCTGACTGCACCTAGAAATACAGCCTTTAAATATAATGAACAGAACCGGTGACAAAGGGCAGCCCTGGCGGAGTCCAACATGCACCGGGAACAAGTCTGACTTACTGTCAGCAATGTAAGCACAGCTTCTGCTCCAGTCATACAGGGACCGGACAGCCCTTACAAAGAGCCCCGGACCCCATACTCCCGGAGCACCCCCCAAAGGACACCACGAGGGACACGGTCGAATGCCTTCTCCAGATCCACAAAGCACATGTGGACTGGTTGGGCAAACTCCCATGAACCTTCTTGCACCCGATGGAGAGTGTAGAGCTGGTTCAGTGCTCCCCCTGAGGTGTCGGACGGTTTCCCAGAATTTCTTTGAGGCCGTCCGATAGTCCTCCATGGCCTCCCTGAACTCCTGCCAACCCAAGTTTTTGCCTCCACAACAGCACAAGCCGCAGCACGTTTGGCCCGCCAGTACTCATCAGCTGCCTCAGGGGTCCCAAAAGCCAACAAGGCTTCAGCCATTCTGGTGTCCGCCACCAGGTTCAGGGGTTGCTGCGGCGACAAGCACCGCAGACCTTACGACCATAACAACGAGCAGCTGCATCAACAATAGAGGCAGAGAACATGGCCCATTCTGAATCCATGTCCCCAGCCTCCCCCGGGATCTGGCAGAAGCTCTTCTAGAGGTGTGAGTTGACGATCCCCCTGACAGAAGTCTCTGCCAGATGTTCCCAACAGACCCTCACGACACGCTTGGGCCTGCCAGGTCTGTCCGGCTTCCTCCTCCACCAGCGGATCCAACTCACAACCAGGTGGTGATCAGTTGACAGCTCTGCTCCTCTCTTCACCCGAGTGTCCAAAACACGCGGCCGGAGGTCAGATGACACCACTACAAAGTCGGTCATCGACCTCCGAGTGTCCTGATGACACGTGCACTGATGGACACCCTTGTGTTCGAACATGGTGTTTGTTATGGACAAACTGTGACTTACACAGAAGTTCAATAACAAAACACGCTCGGGTTTAGATCAGGGAGGCCGTTCCTCCCAATCACGCCCCTCCCTCCGATCACGTCATTACCCACATGGGCGTTGAAGTCCCCCAGGAGAACGCCGTCTCCGGATGGTACACTGTCTAGTACCCCTCCCAGGGACTCAAAGAAGGCCGGGTACTCTGCACTGCTGTTTGGCTCGTAGGCCAATACAACAGTGAGAGACCTGCCCCCGACCCGAAGGCGCAGGGATGCAACCTTCTCATTCACCTGGGTGAACCCCAACATGAGCTGTGGGGCAATTAACAAGCCCACACCAGCTCGCTGCCGCTCCCCACAGGCAACGCCAGAGAAATGGAGAGTCCAGCCCCTCTCAAGGAGCTGGGTTCCAAAGCCCAAACTGTGCGTGGAGGTGAGGTTGACTATATCTAGCCGGTAACGCTCAACTCGCCCAAGCTCAGGCTCTTTCACCTCCAGTGAGGTGACATTCCATGTCCCCAGAGCTAGTCTCCATGTCCAGAGATCCAGTCGCTGAGCCCCCCGTCCTTGACTGCCGCCCAGATCTCTTTGCACCAGCCTTCCGCAGGTGGTGGGTCCACGTGAGGACGGCCCCATGTCGCTCCTTCGGGCTGAGCCCAGCTGTGGGGGAAGGTCTGGTCACCAGGCGCTTGCTGGCGAGCACCCACCCCAGGCCTGGCTCCAGGGTGGGGCCTCGGTAACGCCAGTCTGGGCGAACTGGCCTTGGTTTTACTCTCTTCATAAAGGGCTTCTGAACCACTCTTAGTCTGACCCGTCCCCCTGGACCTGTTTGCCATGGGTGACCCTACCAGGGGCATGAAGCCCCTGACAACATAGCTCTCAGGATCATTCGGGCACTCAAACCCCTCCACCACGTTAAGGTGGAGGTTCAGGGAGGGATTTAGTATTTACTTCCACTTTAATATCTGTCTCACCCGTTTCAGACATCCAGACACAGAGGCCATCGAGAGAGGAGTCCAACTGCTCATCACCAAACAGCTGCCCAACGGAGACTGGCCCCAGGTACAACACTCCTGGTTTAGTCCTGGATTATTTCAGATTTAGCCCTGGTTCAGTCCTGGATTAGCTCCAGTTTAGTCCTGGAGGAGGGGCGGGGTTTGGAAGTAGAAGAAACCGTGTGATTGGTCTAACAGGTGTCCACACTTCAAACTCCGCATCTGCAGCCAGGTGTTTGTTATTAGAAACACCTGACTGTAATCAGGGCAGTGCTGTGTGATGTCACCAAATACCTGAAATGACCTGGAGGCAGGACACGCCCCTTTTACATGTTTGGATCACAAAGCTGCAAATAGTTTGTACTAAAGTTACAAATAATGAATATGAAATGCCAACAGTGATATTCAGACTCCACACACACAGTTTAGGAGCAAATCAAGTGGATTTAGTGTTTAGTCCTGGTTTAGACCTGGTTTAGACCTGGTTTAGACCTGGTTTAGTCCTGGTTTAGTCCTGGTTTAGACCTGGTTTAGACCTGGTTTAGACCTGGTTTAGTCCTGGTTTAGTCCTGGTTTAGACCTGGTTTAGACCTGGTTTAGTCCTGGTTTAGACCTGGTTTAGTCCTGGTTTAGTTCTGGTTTAGTCCTGGTTTAGACCTGGTTTAGTCCTGGTTTAGTCCTGGTTTAGTTCTGGTTTAGTCCTGGTTTAGTCCTGGTTTAGTACTGGTTTAGTCCTGGTTTAGTCCTTGTTTAGTCCTGGTTTAGTCCTGGTTTAGTCCTGGTTCAGTCCTGGTTTAGTCCTGGTTTAGTCCTGGTTTAGTCCTGGTTCAGTCCTGGTTTAGTCCTGGTTTAGTCCTGGTTTAGTCCTTGTTTAGTCCTGGTTTAGTCCTGGTTTAGTCCTTGTTTAGTCCCGGTTTAGTCCCGGTTTAGTCCTGGTTTAGTCCTGGTTCAGTCCTGGTTTAGTCCTGGTTTAGTCCTGGTTTAGTCCCGGTTTAGTCCTGGTTTAGTCCTGGTTTAGTCCTGGTTTAGTCCTGGTTTAGTCCTTGTTTAGTCCCGGTTTAGTCCCGGTTTAGTCCTGGTTTAGTCCTGGTTCAGTCCTGGTTTAGTCCTGGTTCAGTCCTGGTTTAGTCCTGGTTTAGTCCTGGTTTAGTCCTTTAGTTCCACTTTAATCTGGTATTTTCTTATTATCTCAATCTTAGTCTTCATCTTAATTCTTTTTTTCTTTCGTTTTCAGGAGAACATCGCCGGAGTTTTCAACAAATCCTGTGCCATCAGCTACACCTCGTACAGAAACGTCTTCCCCATCTGGACTCTGGGTCGCTTTTGTTCCCTGTATCCCTCCTCTCGTCTCGCCCGCAAAACCAAAATATGAAAAAAGTGCAAATGACACGTCCTCCAGCTCCTCCGGTGGGACCTCAAGACATCCCCAGGCCAGCTGAGAGACATAGTCCCTCCAGCGATGCCTCCTGGATGCCTTCCTAGGGAGGCGTCCAGGAGGCATCCTGAGCAGATGCCCAGATGACACATTTAAATGTCATTATACGGAAGATTACGCTAAAGATTTGACCTCGTTTTCCCTGTTACCTAGCAACCATAATGTAAACAAGGCCCAAAACGAGTCTAAATTGCACAATAGTTGCGATTAGATTCAGAAAAATAATAAACGCCGTTATTTTGGAGTGGACCTACTCTGCAAAATCGACTTTTCAACCTCGTGTTCTCGTCGTTTCTTCTCGTTGAGCCTCTGAAGTTGCATTTGGAGTGATTCATGTTTGAGTTTATCTTTAATCCACTATTTCTCAGACGCCATTTTGCTGATCTGCCCCCGTTTCACCTCCACCTGGACACGCCCAGTGTGACCTACTTACTTCATTTTCCAGTTTTATTTTCTTAACCGGTGATACTTGTAGGATTCTGCAGTGTCGCGTCGTCATTGTGGTATTTTTTGCTCGCTAGTGTGATGTGCGGCTGTCCATAGGGGGCGCCGACAGCACTTTACGCCGTCATTTACGTTTACACCGACGTCCGCTCCTGCTGATTTATTCGGTTTTTGAACTGCTGCTTCACTGATGTTAAACTACGATAAATATTTAGCACAGGTTCTGTCCCACCAAACCAAGTCAGAATAAACTACTTTCACTTTCACTTTCAACATTTCTAAGTGTAATAGATTGAAAATGATGAATATTTTTTGAAATATGCTGCTATGAGAAAGTTTAAGAGTAAATCCTTTTATAATGAAACCCTTGTCCGTGTGTTTCTTTTCCGCAGAAGAGGTTAAACTTGTTCTTATCTGATTCGGTCACAGTTTTCATCTGAACACGGCTCTTAAACACGCCACAGGTCAGACCAGTTTTATCATGAGACTCGTGTTTTGATTTGAGCTGAAAATAACCACGTCCACAGTTCATGTCATTCAAAAGTACCACACGATCTACCTTTGTCTCCCTGTTTGTGGCGTGGAGGCCGTCGCCGTGGAGATGTGACGCTTTCACCTCAAAAGTTTGACAATGTGGCATTAAGTTCATCTACAGTGGAGCAAAAAAGTTATTCAGCCTCCAACTGTGCGAGTTCTGCTCTTAAAAACACGAGAGGCCTGTAATTTTCATCATAGTTTCACTTCAACTATGAGACAGAGGAAAGAATCCACAAAATCACACTGTCTGATTTTTTTGAATTTATTTGCAAATTATGGTATAAAATAAGTATTTGGTCAATAACAGAAGTTGGTCTCAACACTTTGTTCTCTTCCTTTGTTGCAATGACTGAGGTCAGACGTTTTCTGTCTCAGGTTTTCTCTCTGTTGCTGTAGTTTGGTCCATTCCTCCTGCAGATCTCCTCTAGAGCAGTGATGTTCTGGGACTTTCACCTCCCTCCAAACATTTTCTCTGGGGTTTTATCTGGAGACTGGGCCACTCCAGGACCTTGAAATGCTTCTTCTGAAGCCGCTCCTTCGTCGTGTGTTTGGATCATTGTGTCGCTGAAAGACCCAGACACGTTTCATCTTCACTGCCCTCGCTGATGGAAGGAGGTTTTCACTCAGAATCTCTCGATACATGTCTCTTTCATTCTGTCTTTACACGGATCAGTCGTCCTGGTCCCAGAAAAACAGCCCCAGAGCCTGATGTTTCCTCATGCTCCACAGTAGGTCTGATGTTTCCTCATGCTCCACAGTAGGTCTGATGTTTCCTCATGCTCCACAGTAGGTCTGATGTTTCCTCATGCTCCACAGTAGGTCTGATGTTTCCTCATGCTCCACAGTAGGTCTGATGTTTCCTCATGCTCCACAGTAGGTCTGATGTTTTCCTCATGCTCCACAGTAGGTCTGATGTTTCCTCATGCTCCACAGTAGGTCTGATGTTTCCTCATGCTCCACAGTAGGTCTGATGTTTCCTCATGCTCCACAGTAGGTCTGATGTTTCCTCATGCTCCACAGTAGGTCTGGTCTTTGGATCCACTCAGCATCTTTCTCCAAACACCATCTGATCTGATCTTCTGACATTGTCTTCTGACCAGTCTCTTCTGGATCATCCAAATCCAAACTTGAGACGGGCCTGGACATGTCCTTCATCAGGGGGACACGTCTCTGCAGGATTTGAGTCCCTGGTCGTAGTGTGTTACTGATGGTGCCTTTGTTACTTTGGTCCCTCTGCAGGTCGTTCACTAGGTCCCCCGTGTGGTTCTGGGAGTTTTGCTCCTCGTTCTTGTGTCATTTTGACCCCACGGGGTGAGATCTTGTGGAGCCCCAGATGGAGGGAGATTATCAGTGTCTTTCTTCCATTTTCTAATAATTCTCCACAGTTGATTTGTTCACACGAGCTGCTCACCTGTTGCAGATTGAGTCTTCAGCCTGGTGCAGGTCACAGTTTTGTTTGTGGTTCCTTTTTGCCCTTTTTTAAGTGGCATACATTTAAAATCCCTCTGCAGCACCAGCGTCGCCGTTGGAGCGACCTGTGGCTGAGGACATGGGTCCACTGATCACATGACTGTCGAGGTGTGGCCTGTGTGTTTAAAGGGCAGGTGTTTAAAGGGCAGGTGTATTCACATTCCACAGTGGAAACATCAGTGTTGTCTTTGCCTCAATACAAATGATTTGAACCATTACAGACTTGTTTTGAATGGAGAGAGTGGAGCTGTAACTCTCTGTGGGCGGAGGTTAAAGCGTCGCACGAGGAAGTCTCCAACGTTTATTATTCAGCCGGATGAGGAGGCTCGTCTGGTGTTTGGAGGAGAGACCATGACCCTGTGTGACCTCCGAGGCCTGTGTGTCAGATGCCCTCCCGGTGTGTCAGACCCAGGACACACTGGAGTCCTGCTTTGAACCTGGTTTAGTCCTGATTAAGTCCTAGTTTAGTCCTAGTTTAGTTCTGGTTTAGTCCTAGTTTAGTCCTAGTTTAGTCCTAGTTTAGTCCTAATTTATTTTACATAACAAGTCATTTTTAATTAATGATTTTATTTCTTCTTTTAATCTTGACTTTATGTTTTTAACTGAAACATGGCTTGACAAAAACACAGGTAATGCAATTCTAGTGGAATCAACTCCACCCAACTTCAGATTTGAATCTGAAACACGAGTGAACACAAAGGGTGGAGGGGTGTGTGTGCATTTTTTCAGAGATAACTTAGTTACTCACAGATTGTCATTTGGGTTTTCATCTTTTGAGTCTGTTTCCTTTAAAATGGAGCTAAAACACTCACCCTCCATAGTCGACTTAGTCATATACAAACCTCCAGCTCTGTCAAAGTTTTATTGATGATTTTACTGAGATACTTTCAGTCGTCTGCACAGACTTTGATGGTTTAGTCGTTACAGGTGATTTTAATGCTCATGTGGATAATATGTTTGATAGAAACACTAAAGAGCTCTGCTCTGTCCTTGAAACCTTTGGTCTGACTCATGTCAGGAGCCAACCCACAACAGAGACACACTCTGGACCTGGTCATTACAAAAGGAGTAAATATTTAAATGTCAGTGTGGTGGATGTTGCTCTGTCTGATCATTTCTGTGTCTTTTTTGACCTGTCTGTTATTCCCAAACCTCCTGGTCCTGCAGTTGTTCGAAGAAGACACATAAATGATGGAACAGGTGAACTGTTCATGAAATGATTCACTTTGAAAATGCCTCATGTTCTAATGTTGATGATTTGTTTCTCTCTGTGACGTCGAGTGTTTTGAATGTTCTGGACCATTGACCTGATGAAGGTTCAAATGGTTAAAGATCAGCAGAAAACTCCATGAGGAATGACTCAGGCTCAGAAAAGAGAGGAGGGCCGAGCGGGAATGAAGTCAAAGCTCCAGGTTCATTATGAGATTTACAGAGAAAAGATGAACATGAACAACCACAGTTTATGTAGAACAAGGAGAGGGACTTTTATCACATTATTGGAAGTTGCAGTAACACCTCTGTGTCCTGTTTGCTACAGTAAACAGATTAACAAACCTCCAGCCTCGCTGCAGTTAGAACAAATTTCCATATCCAAGTGCAATGAGTTTGCAGTTTTCTTTAATGACAAGGTTCAGGCCATTAAAAATGCATCAATTGCAGAACACAAATAACAACCGAGCACCACATAGACACTTAGAGCTGACTCACTCTGCTCCTGTAACTGACAAAACTGTCCCAGAGATGGTCACAGTCTGAGTTCATCTACATGCTCGATGTCTTGATGTATTAATCACAAAATTTCTAAAGTCTGTGCTCAACAGTTTGCTGTCACCAGTCGTTTGCACAGTTAATACGGAAATTCCAAAAGTATTCAGTCCCACTATGTCAATACTTTGTGGAACCGTCATCCATCCATTTTATTTCACTTATCCGGGGCCGGGTCGCAGGGGCAGCAGTCTAAGCAGAGACTCCCAGACCTCCCTCAGTCTTCCAGCTCCTCCGGTGGGACATGCCCGGAACACTTCCTTAGGGACGTGTAGGAGCAGCGGCTCTACTCCGAGCTCCTCCTGTGTGACCGAGCTCCTCACCCTGTCTCTAAGGGTGCGCTCGGCCACCCTACAGAGGAAACCCATTTCAGCTTTTACTTTCAGTCATTGCCCAGAGCTCATGACCATAGGTGAGGGTAGGAACTTAAATTGACCCGTAAATCGAGACTCAGCTCCTTCTTTACCAGACGCTGCACCGATCCGCCTGTCAGCCTCACGCTCCATCCTTTCCTCACTCGTGAACAAGTCCCCGAGATACTTGAACTAACGCTCAACCTCCCGCACAAGCTCATGTCCAGAGATCCAGTCGTCGAGGCCCCCGCCTTCGACTGCCGCCAAGATTTCTTCGTACCCAGGCCTCATGACTCCTCCCGCAGGTCGTGGTTCAGGGAGGAGAACCGCCTTTTGCTGCAATTACAGCTGCAAGTCTTTTGGGGTATGTCTCCACCAGCTTTTCACACCTACAGACTGAAATGTTTGCCCATTCTTCCTGCAAAACACTTCAAGTTCCTTCAGATTTGATGGAGGTTGTTTGTCTCAGTCGGGTTCAGGTCCAGACTCTGACTGGGCCGTTCTGACACATGGATGTTTTGCTTTAAATCTTTCCATTGTCGCCTTATGTTTAGGATCGTCGTCCTGCTGAGGGTGAACCTCGGCCCCAGTCTCAAGTCTTTTGCAGACTCCGGCAGACTGCACTTTGAAGTTTTTTATTTTAAATATTTCCTTCCACTTCACACTTGTCTTTTTGTGTTGCTCATTCACATAAAATGATCAGAAAATATCTTTACATTTGTGGTTGTGACGCGACAATATGTGAAAAATTGTAAGTCACAGTAGAAAGAGAGACGAGAGAGAGAAAGAGGAATGAAGAGGGAAGGAGAGGAAGAGAGAGAAAGAGGGAGGAAAGAAAGAGAGAGATTAGAAAGAGGGGATGAGAAAGAGAGAGGGATAAAAAGGAGGGAAAGGGAGAGATTAGAGACAGGAGATGGAGATAGAGAGAGGGAGAGAAGGGGAACGGAAGAAAAGAGAGAAAGAAAAGGAGAGATAAAGGAAGAGAGAGAAAAAGTGAAAGGGAGAAATACAAGAGAGAGAGACAGACAAATAGAGAGTTGGAGGAGGGAGAGACAGAGGGAGGAGTGTCCTGAGAGTATAAAACCGGAGCAGGTGAGAGACGTCTCAGTCCTGCAGCCTCCAGCTCAACGTGAGTATTTCAGCAAATATATCACCTGTTATACATCGTGTTTGTTTCATTCACATGTTTGAGTCACACTTTATTATTCGTCTGTAACATCTGCACAGCTCAAAACGCTCTGTTCCACCTTGTGATGTCATCAAGTGGTAGTTTTCAAGTGAACATCTGCCTGTATTTTACCTTTAGTTCAGTAACTTTCTGGTGAAGGGTAATGCTGCAGCAATAAGAGACAAACAGGTGGGACGTTTGACCAAAGAAGTAAAAAAAAAACCAAACAGCTTCATAATTCTGCGTGGATATGTTCACAACCACACTTCAATTTAAATGAATTCTGCCTTTTTTTTTTTTTTTTTTAGAGTTTGAAGTTGCAGAGATGTTCAGGAGAGGTAAGATCAGACCTACTGTGTATAATCTCTGACACCTGTGGATCATTGTGGTTAATTTGACAAAGCAGCGCCCCCTATGGACAGCTGCACAGCGCACTAGAGCAGGGCCCTTTAAGTGTGTCTCTTTTTATAGACCACAGTCCGAAAGGAGGACACGGCCACGGGGGCTGTGGAGGAGGAGGAGGACACGGAGGAGGAGGACACGGAGGAGGAGGACACGGCCACGGGGGCTGTGGAGGAGGAGGACACGGAGGAGGAGGACACGGACATGGGCACGGAGGAGGAGGACACGGCCATGGGGGCCATGGAGGAGGAGGGACACGGAGGGGGAGGGACACAAGCATCGCAAGTGAGGACACGGCCATGGGGGCATGTGAGAGTTTTTATGAGTCACAATTTAGGAGGAGGACACGGACATGGGCACGGAGGAGGAGGACACAAGCAGGGTTGCCATGGCGTCAAGAGGGACAAAAGACGAAGGGGCAAGAAGGGACACAAGCATCGCAAGTGCCACAAGAAAGGCAAAGACAGTCATGGGGTGAGAGTTTTTATGTCGTCACAATTTAAACTTCAGCACAAAACATGCACAATAATCCTCCAGCGAGGTACTGCTGCTCCAGACAGGTTTAAGCAGAGACACCGAAGGACGAGTCAAATGCCATTTTGTAAAATCTAAAACAAGTTTGGAGTTTCCTTGAGTTTCTTTTGTGTGCTACATTCCACTGGTGCCATTCATAGTTTGGATGCCTGAATCTACAATAACAATCCAACAAATAAAAACGGCTCGTGTCACTTTGCTTCTTTTGTTTGTAAAATGGATACCGACTGTAACGGCACAGGGCAGTTCAGCACTAAACAAACAGGACTGACCACTTTGTCCTGATGTCAGTGTAATACTGTTCATATCAAATCAAACATTACATTCATAGAAACACATTTCAACACATTTGTTTGTTCAGTATTTTGTCCTAAATCTCTCTCCGTCTCTCCACAGTCGTCCAGCAGCTCGTGCAGCAGCAGCGACTCAGATTAGATCAAGAGGGTCCTGTCCTTTATGAGCTCACGTCACACGATAGACCCCAGGATTTTATCAGGGAAGTGACAATAAAGATTTAAACTACTGTCTGGCTTCTCATTAAAAGGACATTACACTACATTACATTACTTTTATTTTATTTATTTATTTTTTATTTTCATTTATTTTCATTGTTTTATTTTATTTTATTAACATTTTTATTTTTTTTTTTTTATTCATTCTTATTATTTTATTCATTATTATTAATATTATTTTTTTTATTCATTTCTTTATTTTTTTTTCAATACTCACACAGTAGCATGCTACCTAGCTCACTGTGTCTCTCGCTGTCACAGTCACTTTTATTAAAATCAGAAAACAAATTCAAATTAATTAAAATAAAGACAAATTATTATTATTAACAACATTTTATCATAGAGGCACAAACATGTCTCTAAACATAAATGTCTCCACTGAAGTTTATTTTATTTGTGTTTAACATGTCGACAGTGACATCCATCTGCAGCTCCCTGTCCACTGTGTGACCCTAACCCCCTGACCTCTGACCTCTGACCCACCCGCAGCTCCCTGTCCACTGTGTGACCCTAACCCCCTGACCTCTGACCTCTGACCCACCTGCAGCTCCCTGTCCACTGTGTGACCCTAACCCCCTGACCTCTGACCTCTGACCCACCTGCAGCTCCCTGTCCTCTGTGTGACCCTAAACCCCTGACCTCTGACCCACCTGCAGCTCCCTGTCCACTGTGTGACACTAACCCTCTGACCTCTGACCTCTGACCCACCTGCAGCTCCCTGTCCACTGTGTGACCCTAACCCCCTGACCTCTGACCTCTGACCCACCTGCAGCTCCCTGTCCACTGTGTGACCCTAACCCCCCTGACCTCTGACCTCTGACCCACCTGCAGCTCCCTGTCCTCTGTGTGACCCTAAACCCCTGACCTCTAACCCACCTGCAGCTCCCTGTCCTCTGTGTGACCCTAACCCCCTGACCTCTGACCCACCCGCAGCTCCCTGTCCTCTCTGTGACCCTAACCCCCTGACCTCTGACCTCTGACCCACCCGCAGCTCCCTGTCCACTGTGTGACCCTAAACCCCTGACCTCTGACCCACCCGCAGCTCCCTGTCCTCTGTGTGACACTAACCCTCTGACCTCTGACCCACCTGCAGCTCCCTGTCCACTGTGTGACCCTAACCCCCTGACCTCTGACCACCTGCAGCTCCCTGTCCACTGTGTGACACTAACCCTCTGACCTCTGACCTCTGACCCACCTGCAGCTCCCTGTCCACTGTGTGACACTAACCCCTCTGACCTCTGACCCACCTGCAGCTCCCTGTCCTCTGTGTGACACTAACCCTCTGACCTCTAACCTCTGACCCACCTGCAGCTCCTGTCCCACTGTGTGACCCTAACCCCCTGACCTCTGACCTCTGACCCATCTGCAGCTCCCTGTCCACTGTGTGACCCTAACCCCCTGCCTCTGACCTCTGACCCACCTGCAGCTCCCTGTCCTCTGTGTGACCCTAACCCCCTGAACCTCTGACCCACCTGACCCACCTGCAGCTCCCTGTCCACTGTGTGACCCTAACCCCCTGACCTCTGACCCACCTGCAGCTCCCTGTCCACTGTGTGACACTAACCCTCTGACCTCTGACCTCTGACCCACCTGCAGCTCCCTGTCCACTGTGTGACACTAACCCTCTGACCTCTGACCCACCTGCAGCTCCCTGTCCACTGTGTGACCCTAACCCTCTGACCTCTGACCCACCTGCAGCTCCCTGTCCTCTGTGACACTAACCCTCTGACCTCTAACCTCTGACCCACCTGCAGCTCCCTGTCCACTGTGTGTGACCTAACCCCCTGACCTCTGACCTCTGACCCATCTGCAGCTCCCTGTCCACTGTGTGACCCTAACCCCCTGACCTCTGACCTCTGACCCACCTGCAGCTCCCCCTGTCCACTGTGTGACCCTAACCCCCTGACCTCTGACCCACCTGCAGCTCCCTGTGCACTGTGTGACACTAACCCTCTGACCTCTGACCTCTGACCCACCCGCAGCTCCCTGTCCTCTGTGTGACCCTAACCCCCTGACTCTGACCCACCCTGTGCAGCCCCCTGTCCTCTGTGTGAACTAACCCTCTGTCCTCTGACCTCTGACCCTCTGACCTCTGCAGCCACCTGTCCCTGTCCACTGTGTGACACTAACCCTCTGACCTCTGACCCCTGTCCACTGTCTGATCTTCAAACATTGATTCATTTGATGGTGATTCTCCAAAACCCTCAGAGATAAAAGTGACAGGATGTAGTGATGCTCACAGTGAGGTAGAGGGCGCTGTGGTGCTCACAGCCAGTTTATATGAACAAAGTGACGTCAGACGAACAAAATGCAAAAGTGCAGCTGAACCTTAAGACAGAACAGTACATCCAGATAGAACACTGCTGCTCGGGTCTGACAAGAACCAGGAAGTACTTCACACATGTGTCCTGTGTCAGGTGAAGTACTTCACACGTGTGTCCTGTGTCAGGTGAAGTACTTCACACGTGTGTCCTGTCTCAGGTGAAGTACTTCACACATGTGTCCTGTGCTCAGGTGAAGTACTTCACACATGTGTCCTGTGTCAGGTGAAGTACTTCACACATGTGTCCTGTCTCAGGTGAAGTACTTCACACATGTGTCCTGTGTCAGGTGAAGTACTTCACACATGTGTCTGTGTCAGGTGAAGTACTTCACACATGTGTCCTGTGTCAGGTGAAGTACTTCACACATGTGTCCTGTGTCTCTGTGTGAACAAGTCTCTCCATGAACCAAAGAACATCTCCCACATGTTAGAGCCACATGAACATCTCACACTCTGAGGACGTCAGGGACCGACTCCTGCTGGTCCAGAGTCAGGACTAAACCTGGAGAATCAGAGTTTGAGTTTTGTGCAACTAAAACCTGGAACATTCTTCATGAAGATGTGACACAGACTCGACTTTGACGATGTTTAAATCCAGACTCAGTTTCTGTTTATCTGCATGTGACTGAAAGGTTTTTATTCTGCCTCTTCTGTTTTAATGTTTTAATATTAACTTTATGATGATTATTTGTGATTATTTATGTTTTGATTTGTGCTATTTTAATGTCTTTCTTTTTCTCTAAAGCTCTTTGAATGACCTTGTGTTGTGCTGTACAAATAAACTCGTCTTGTCACACGTGCGACTTCAATCTTTCGGGTGAATTGGCCCATACAACTTAAACAGAACTTTTAACTGTACATTTCTGTAAATCTACTTTAACAAGGACATATCAAATATTTAATCCCCAGCGTCCCCAAGGACTACAGGCCTGTGGCACTGACCTCCCACATCATGAAGACTCTGGAACGACTCGTCCTGGAGCAGCTGCGGCCCAGGGTCCAACATCTGCAGGACCCCCTCCAGTTCGCCTACCAGCCCCATCTCGGAGTAGACGACGCCATCCTGACCCTACTCCACAGAGTCTACCCCCACCTGGACACGCCGGCTGCCACTGTGAGGGTCATGTTTTTTGACTTCTCCAGCGCCTTTAACACCATCAGGCCGGCTCTGCTGGCTGAGAAGCTGGTGGTGATGCAGGTGGAGGACTCCCTGGTGTCCTGGATCGTGGACTATCTCACTGGAAGACCACAGTATGTTCGTTTACAGGGCTGTGTGTCGGACAGAGTGGTCAGCAACACCGGGGCTACACAAGGGACAGTCCTCTCTCCCTTCCTCTTCACTCTCTACACCACGGACTTCAGCTACTGCAGTGAGACTTGCCACCTTCAGAAGTTTTCTGATGACTCTGCAGTGGTGGGATGCATCAGCGGTGGTGACGAGAGGGAGTACAGGACTGTTGTGGACAACTTTGTCACGTGGAGTGAGAAGAACCACCTTCAGCTCAACGTGACCAAGACAAAAGAACTGGTGGTGGACCTGAGGAGGACCAAAGCTGCTGTGACTCCCATCTCCATCCGTGGGGTCAGTGTGGACGTGGTGGAGGAGTACAAGTACTTGGGAGTGTACCTGGACAATAAACTGGATTGGAGCAGAAACGTGGACGCAGTCTACAAGAAGGGCCAGAGCCGCCTCTATTTCCTGAGGAGGCTGAGGTCCTTTGACATCTGCAGGACGATGCTCAGGATGTTCTATGAGTCTGTGGTGGCCAGTGCCATCATGTACGCTGTGGTCTGTGGGGCAGCAGTCTGCGCCTGAGGGACACTAACAGACTCAATAAGATCATCAGGAAGGCTGGTCATGTTGTGGGGGGGGGGCTGGACTCTCTGACTGTTGTGTCGGACAGGAGGATGTTGGCCAAAGTCAGGACTATTCTGGACTCTCCCCTCCACCCCCTCCACAAGGTGCTGGCCAATCAGAAGAGCTCGTTCAGCCACAGACTGTTACTGCCGCTGCTCCACTGAGAGACACAGGAAATCTGTCCTGTCGCCATCAAACTGTTGAACTCCGTGTGTAACCAAACACTTACAGTACTCCAATATTCCATTTGTACATAGGTGTACAAATGGAATGTACTACATATTTACACCATAGGTGTAAACATATTTACACCATAGGTGTAAATATGTTGTGATGCTGAGATCTATATATTATTTATAGACTCTATTTTATTTTATTTTTATATTTTTTTATATTTTTACTGTTTTTGCACTGTGTGTGACATTTTATATTTATTCTTATTCTTTTAAATTTCTATTTAAATTTCTATTCTGTGGTCGTGGGATCTGTGAACGAAGAGAATTTCCCCTCAGTCTGTGGCCCTCAGCTTTGTCTGTGTTTTTATTTCTGGCCCTTAATGAGAAAAGTTTGGACAGCCCCGGACGACTGCATTACTCTTTAGTACAGTGACATCTATTGGCGAGGCCGAATACTGCAACTACTTGTCTTTCGGTTATATTTTTATATTTGACCCGCTACATTTTTACTTGAGTTTAATGTGAAAGCACCAGACTGTCTTTTTCATGGCTGCTCTGTCTCATTATTCAAACGTCGTCTTCATTTGGGAGAAGAACTCTCCGTTTTGCCCAATCTCTTGTCTGACGCTGCGTGAACAGTCCGCGCGCGCCTTCCAGTCAAAACCCGGGGGAAAGTCTCAAATTTCTCCCAAAAGTTTCCGTGGGTTTATCTCCATGGAGACGGAAGAAGCTGCCACGAAAGCACAGTCCTCCGTGCGATCAGCGCCATAACACGATGCGCAAACCCGTCAGCGCTGTCCTGTGCCTGTCTGCGCTCCTGCCGCTGCTCACTCTGCGGACTTTTTGCGCCAGTGCAGATGAAGCCGAGGTGAAAATCGACGTGGTGTTCAGACCGCTGGAGTGCGCGCAGAGGAGTAAGAAAGGAGACCTGATGAACGTGCACTACGACGGCTTTCTGCAGGACGGGACTCAGTTCTACTGCAGGTAAAAAACAGGCCAGTGGCGCAAACGTGCGGCCTTTAGGCATCTGAGGCACGTTTTTGTGTTAGTTTGAACTCCAAAGAGCGCGCAAGTCTGATATATAAGCCTTCACAGAGGAGGGAACACTCACATTTACTTGAGTCACTTTGGAAAGAAATGGTACTTTTCAGCGTACTTATACTTGTATTGAAGTAACAGTACTCTTACTCGAGTAAAAGTAGTGGCTCAGTGACTCTTACTTGAGTACATTTGGGCTCCTGTACCTCCTCTGTGCCTTCAGAGACGCACAAAAGTCATTTCAAACATAACTGTTGGTGATAATTACACAGCCCCCTTCACATCTAAGCCAGGTGGTTGAAGTGTCTTGCTCAAGGGCACAGAAGCAGTGACAGAACAGACCTTTTCTCTGGCGGTGACAGTTTTCCTCCTGGTTGTTGTGCAGCCGTTCGGACAAAGCGGGACACCCTCAGTGGATGGTGGTGGGAGTGGGTCAGGTGATCCGGGGGCTGGATGCCGGGATGTTGGACATGTGCGCGGGAGAGAGGCGCAAAATCACCGTCCCCCCAGAGCTCGCCTTTGGAGCCCAGGGAAAAGGTAAAGTTTAAGGCTCCTCCTCTCACCTGACTCCTCCCCTGACTCCTCCTCTCCCCTGATTGCTCCTTTCACCAGACTCCTCCTCTCCCCTGACTCCTCCTCTCATCTGACTCCTCCCCTGACTCCTCCTCTCCCCTGACTCCTCCTCTCACCTGACTCCTCCCCTGACTCCTCCTCTCACTAGACTCCTCCTTTCACCAGACTCCTCCTCTCACTTTACTTTCCTCTGACTCTCCTCACCTCCTCCTCCTGACTCATCTGACTCCTCCTCCTCTCCTCCTCCTCCCCTGACTCCTCCCTCCTCTCACCTGACTCCTCCTCCTCTCTCCTGACTCCCCTCCCTCCCCTGACTCCTCCTCTCCCTGACTCCTCCTCTCACCTGACTCCTCCCCCTCACCTGACTCTCCTCCTCACCTGACTCCTCCCCTCACCTGACTCCTCCCTCTCACCTGACTCCTCCCCTCACCTGACTCCTCCCTCTCACCTGACTCCTCCCCTCACCTGACTCCTCCTCTCCCCTGACTCCTCCCTCACCTGACTCCTCCTCTCCCCTGACTCCTCCCCTCACCTGACTCCTCCTCTCACCTGACTCCTCCTCTCACCTGACTCCTCCCCTCACCTGACTCCTCCTCTCACCTGACTCCTCCCCTCACCTGACTCCTCCCCTCTCACCTGACTCCTCCTCTCACCTGACTCCTCCCTCACCTGACTCCTTCCTCACCTGACTCCCTCCCTCACCTCCTCTCACCTGACACCTCCCCTCACCTGACTCCTCCTCTCCCCTGACTCCTCCCCTCTCCCCTGACTCCCTCCTCTCACCTGACTCCTCCTCTCACCCTGACTCCTCCTCTCACCTGACTCCTCCCCTCACCTGACTCCTCCTCTCCCCTGACTCCTCCCCTCACCTGACTCCTCCTCTCCCCTGACTCCTCCTCTCCCCTGACTCCTCCCCTCACCTGACTCCTCCTCTCCCCTGACTCCTCCCCTCACCTGACTCCTCCTCTCCCCTGACTCCTCCTCTCCCCTGACTCCTCCCCTCACCTGACTCCTCCCCTCACCTGACTCCTCCTCTCACCTGACTCCTCCTCTCACCTGACTCCTCCCCTCACCTGACTCCTCCTCTCCCTGACTCCTCCCCTCACCTGACTCCTCCTCTCCCCTGACTCCTCCTCTCCCCTGACTCTCCCCTCACCTGACTCCTCCCCTCACCTGACTCCTCCCCTCACCTGACTCCTCCCCTCACCTGACTCCTCCTCTCCCCTGACTCCTCCCCCTCACCTGACTCCTCCTCTCCCCTGACTCTCCTCCCCTCACCTGACTCCTCCCCTCACCTGACTCCTCCCCTCACCTGACTCCTCCCCTCCTGACTCCTCCCTCACCTCACTCCTCCTCCCCTCACCTGACTCCTCCTCTCACCTGACTCCTCCCCTCACCTGACTCCTCCTCTCACCTGACTCCTCCCCTCACCTGACTCCTCCTCTCTCCACTGCATGTCCTGATTTGACACAAAAGTTTCGAGTGACTTTCTGAAAAACTCTGAAAAACTTCTTTCTTCCTTGAGACTGTAATATTCTGTGTGAGAGACGTTTAACAGCACAAATCACTTTTCCTGTTGTAGCTCTGGCTAAGTCACTTCTTTGTGTCACATTGTGTAAAAAAAAAGCTCAGATTAAAGTCTGACCTGCGTAACAGAGCCTCAGACGCAGAAGTGCCTACAGTTAGCGTCACACGTCCAGTGAATGTTGGCGACATCGGCCCCACAGTCTGAATCCGTTGGTGTTTTTCGTGTGTCTTTAGCTCCGGTGCCTCCAAACGCCACCGTGATCTTCGAGGTTGAAGCGTTGGCCGTGTCCCGGGGCCCTCGCAGCATGGAGGCCTTCAGCAACATGGACCAGAACAAAGACCGAAAACTCACCAAAGACGAGGTAACTGCAGCGTCACAACCAGCAGCATCACTCAACACTTTTCAGAACAAGTGCTGGAGTAAGAGTACCTTTACTTCAAAATATTATTACTCAACAACAAAGTATCTGTGAAAACTACGACTCCAGTAAACATCAACTGTCTGGACGTAACATCTGATTTATTATTTAAAGTCTTTTCATTTGCAGGAAAAACATGAAATAATGTTCAAAACTGGTGTTTCACAGAGACACAAAAATGAATCAAACTAAATCAAATGTGAAGCAGCTGCAAGAAAAACAAAAGTTCAAATCATTTCATATTGTTCCATAAAACTCCAGTGACTTTAGACTCACAGAGAGAAGAGGAAACACAACTTTTACTGCTACACAGTACTCACTGTTACTCAAGTACAAGTACAAGTATGAGGCCTTAAAAGTCTCACAAAAGTACAGTTTTATTCCAAAGTGACTCCAGTAAATGTACTTGAGTAAATGTAACTGAGTACTACCCACCTCTGCTGCCCATAGATACTTATTGTACATAATGGAGTTTACTGTACAAGTATTTATCATGTTCAAAGTATATTGTGATATTTTTCACATGTATTTTAGTTCCACTTGTGTAACTGGCCGATTTAAATCCTTATTTATCTGGAAGAGTTTGGACTTTTTGTCTGTACTTTGCTGTTACAACACTGCAATTTCCCCACAGGACAAACAAAGATTTTCTTATTTGATTGATTTATTGATTTTCTTGTACAGATTGATTTGTGAATGTGTTTATGATTGAAAAGTGCCATGATATAACAGAATGACTTTGACATTTACAGACAGACTTACATACACTTACATTACATGAGGAACAACGTTGGAATTGAAAGTGTAAATCAAGTTCAATCATTTCATCATCATCGTCTATTTATTTTTCAGGATAAAAACTTTCAACTTTTTTTCAAATTAGTCAAATATAAAAGGCACAAATTTGATCCAAACTGTGGAGAACAAAGCTGCTACTTCAGTTTAGTGAAATGTGCAGTGTCTCCAGGATAATAAATCCAGACCCCAGTGTAGAGAGGCCGAGTGAACCTGGTCCTGACTCTGTGGAGGAGGCTCATGGTACTTTCAGAGACGCTGTAAAACTCCAAAACCCCTGCACTGTGGTCCAGGTAAACCCCGATTCTGGACCCGACCGGACCTGACACCTGGGACTGGACTTTGTTAAACCAAAATGAACAACTGGTTTTGTCACAGTCTAAGGCCCAGGATTTATCATTGTTTCCAAATAAACATTCACCAGAGCCTTTCCTCTGAATCTCTCTGTATGAAACTGCTATACGAGCCCCCCACCCGCTCCACTCCACCTCCCAGTAACATCGGCCCGTCAGACTCTCTCTGCTCAGGACCTGCCACAAGTAACTGAATCTGTCTGGATGATCTGGATAAATCTGGTCTTTACTCATACGTGTTACTCTTCTGTTTCCATCAGACAGAGACAGTCTGGTGTTCACTGTGTTTGGGTCCAGAGTGATTTCTGTAGAATAATATAAGAAGTCGTCTCTGGAGCTGAGTTCAGCTGGTGACAGTAAAACCTGGACTGGACTCAGAGTGAGCTGGAGTGTGTCCCTGAGCTTGGACACAGCTCTGGTCACTTCCTCAAAGTATCCCCGGTCCCCTGTGTGAATGGTGGCTGGCTCTGTGCTCTGTGTGTGTGGGGACAGTGAAGCGTAGCGCTGTATAAACTGGTTATGATCCTGGGTGAGCTCCAGTGTGTCCAGCTCAGAGAGGCTCCTCTTCAGCCCCCTCACGTCCTGCTGCAGTTGGTCCTGGAGCTCTTGGACTCGGCTCAGTCGGGTCTGCTCCTGGGAGCGGATCTGCTGCTCCACTTCAGAGCGTCTTTTCTCCAGGAGAAGGGCCATGTCTCTGAAGCTGTCGTCGCTGCGCTGCACTGCTGTCTGGGCAGAGCGGCTGATGTCCTGGGCCTCCTGTTGGAGCCTCTTCAGGTCTGTCTCTTTGTGCTGGAGGCTCTGGAGCAGCAGGGCCCTCCTGGCCGGCAGCTCTGCCTGCCTCTGAGCCCTCTCTGAGGCAGAGGACACTATGTCATGACCCTTATGTTGGTCCATAGAGCAGAGGTAACAGATTATCTGCTTATCTGTGACGCAGAACAACTTTTTCATTTCGTCGTGTTCGGTGCAGATGTTTTCCTGGAGCCTGTGAGACGGCGCCACCAGCTGGTGTTTCTTAAACGCTGCAGCTTCATAATGAGGCTGTAGGTGGCGCTCACAGTAAGAGGCCACACACTGCAGACAGGACTGGACAGCTCTCAGCTTCCTCCCAGTGCACACATCACAGGACACATCCTCAGGTCCGGCATAGCAGAGGGCAGCAGGGGGCGCTGTCTTCTTCATCTGCTCTACTAAACCTGCTAACATGATGTTTTTAACCAGGGCAGGCCTGGGGCTGAAGCTGAGGCGACATTCAGGACAGCTGTAGAGCTGCTTCTCGTCCTCTTGGTCCCAGTGCTGTTGGACACAGTTCCTGCAGTAGCTGTGTCCACAGGGAATAGTCACAGGATCCTTCAGTAGATCCAAACACACGGAGCAGGAAAGGCTTCTTGGTCGAGTGCTTTCTGCGCCATCTCTCCTGGATCAGAAACAGTTTGACTTTAACAGAAGTGAAACTTAGAAGCACCCACAGCTCTGTGTGGATCTGAGGAGGAAGCAGGAAGCTCCGCCTCTTAAAGGCACACACACATGTTTTATCAGAGTTCAAAAGGGACTGTGTGAGCAGTTTACAGTCACACACACAGGGTCATTGGGCACAAGTCAAACTATACAAAGAGAATCAAAGAGGAACAAAGTGTAAAGGATCAGTGTAGTGCCACAGTGCTTTGGTGTGAGGAGGCAGCTTTATAAACTTATCAACAAACACCACCTTCATCAGGCTCTTTCTACAAGGAAATGTGGCTTTACTGGTTTAGTCCTGGTTTAGTCTCAGTCCAGACCAGTTGGCCGTTGTACTGGTTAATACCTCAATACTTTTATCTGTCTAGTTACTATTACAGTTTTAGCACAGAACAATGACTCCTCAAATGAAATAAAGTCTTAAGTAAATGAGTTAAGCCTGTGCTCTATTTGCAGGTGAAAGAGTACCTCAAACAGGACTACACCAAAGTGGGAAACCCTCGAGACGACGCATTTTACCACAAAATCATGGAGGACATTTTTATGAAGAACGACCACAACCACGACGGACAGATCAGCGCCAAAGAATACAACATATATGAGCACGACGAGCTGTAGCGTCCACATGAAACACGCCTTTAAAGCACATATGACAGGTTAGACCAGTGTTTCCCAACCAGGGGAACGGGGACCCCCTGGGGGACGTGACCACTTACCAGGGGGGACTTGGACTTTCACATACAAAAAGTCAATTAAAATCAAATCTGAAATCTCTGAAAGTATAAATGTACACACTGACAAGATACTAATGTAGTGAAAACATGTATTTGTGTAGTTCTTGAGTCAGGGGGTAGTTGGAGTGTGAGATGACATCACCACATTCTACACCAATCATATTTAATACAGATGACATCACCACATTCTACAGACCAATCATATTTAATACAGATGACATCATCACATTCTACACCAATCATATTTAACACAGATGACATCACCACATTCTACACCAATCATATTTAATACAGATGACATCATCACATTCTACACCAATCATATTTAATACAGATGACATCATCACATTCTTCACCAATCATATTTAATACAGATGACATCATCACATTCTACACCAATCATATTTAATACAGATGACATCATCACATTCTTCACCAATCATATTTAACACAGATGACATCACCACATTCTACACAATCATATTTATACAGATGACATCATCACATTCTACAGACCAATCATATTTAATACAGATGACATCACCACATTCTACACCAATCATATTTAATACAGATGACATCATCACATTCTACACCAATCATATTTAATACAGATGACATCATCACATTCTACACCAATCATATTTAATACAGATGACATCATCACATTCTACACCAATCATATTTAATACAGATGACATCACCACATTCTACACCAATCATATTTAACACAGATGACATCACCACATTCTACACCAATCATATTAATACAGATGACATCATCACATTCTACACCAATCATATTTAATACAGATGACATCACCACATTCTACACCAATCATATTTAATACAGATGACATCACCACATTCTACACCAATCATATTTAATACAGATGACATCATCACATTCTACAGACCAATCATATTTAATACAGATGACATCATCACATTCTACACCAATCATATTTAACACAGATGACATCATCACATTCTACAGACCAATCATATTTAATACAGATGACATCATCACATTCTACACCAATCATATTTAAGACAGATGGAGTTAAAATGAGTCTTGTTCAGATGCAGTTTCTTGTTGTAATGTGGCACATTCTCGGGTCGAGTCACTAATAGAAATGATCAGGTTCCACATTGGAGCTTTTACCACTTGGATATTTCGTGGCAAAGTTCAATGTGTCAATAGAAGTGTCTCTGAGCCCATTTGGAGTATGACATCATCACATTGTAGAATCTGAAAACCGCCAATATAGAGTCATTACATCACTGTTACCGAGCAACCGTAATGTAAACCAGTGTAAATGACACAATAGTTATGATTCAACATAAACCACAGCACCTTTATTTTGTTCAATGTGTTGAAATCATGAATTTAAAGTGCCATAAAAGTTGGTTCCTTGTTCCTCCAAACCAAGTGTGAATAGTAAAAACCTGAAAACCTGTGGTGTGACCTTGAAGACGCCATTACACTCTTCTACCACTGAGGCTGAGCGATTACAGGCAGGAGGTCGGGGTCCGTCACCTGCTCGTCACTATGGAGATGTTCCACAGTTTGGCATTAAACTTGTCAAGCTTGTATTTAAAAATCATTGTAACTGTGAGACGGCTCTGCTCTCCACAGATCTGACCTGTCACTTGGCCTGGCTCATATGAATATGGATCATTTCTTTATTTGAGAGTTTGGTTGAGTTTTGGACCATTGTGCAGCTCAGTTTATGAATAATAAGTCTGGTTTTATAAAAGACACAAAGTGAGTTTTGAGATGATCATTTAGTTTGTGTTTAATATAAAATGAGAAACGATAAAGGCTCTGACAGTGAGAGCAGCTCGTGTTCCTGTGGATTTGTGTGTGTTCAAAATCTCTCACTGCATTTTACTCAAACATTCAACAAACTATTTGTGTTTAAAGTTGTTTCACTTTGTGCTGTTCCCAAATCCCTCACCTCACCACATTCACCAGTAGAGGGCAGTGTCCAACTTTGAACCAGTCCAGGAGAATGTGTTATTTTCAAGTCCCAGTACTCTTACTCGAGTAAAAGTCGTGTTTCCTCTTCTCTCTGTGAGTGAGTCTAAAGTGACTTGAGCTTTATGTCGACAGATGATTTGATCTTTTGTGTTTCTTCTCTAAATTTCACGTGTAAAGACCCGTGATCAGTTTGTTTTTCATGAAGACGTCCACATCCTCTGTCCGGAAAAGCCCGAGGTCTGGAGGAAGACGTTTGAGTGTTTTTAATAAAAATCACATCATTCATCAAAATAATATAAAGATATGAACATTTTAACTTGTTTATGTTCAAATAAAAATAAGTGTTGATCAGGGGCGGTGCCTGGGGGCCTGAGGGGGCCCTGGCCTCCTCTAGAAGGACCAGTGCTCCCCCGTAGCTCCCACTTTCATAACACATCCAGTCTGGACTAAACATGTTCAAATGTCTCCAGAGTGTTCAACATGAGACTCAGTCTAAAGAAAAACACTCAGCATTAGGTTTGTAGTAGTTTGTAGAGATGGGCAGATGATTCCTCAGTGTGTGTCACACTTTTCCTCTGGTGTGTCAGACTGTATCACACGGTGTTTGGGCTCCATCTAGTGGTTTAAAAATGTACTGCAGCTACACCACAAAAGAAACACATTGTCGTGAGTTTGTAGAACTAAGTGCAACATACGACTTTTTCCATGTGAACAGAAGAACTGGGCCGATGTTCAATAATCTCTGTGAGATCAGAGTGAATATTCCTGTGATGATTGTGTGTCATTTGAGCTTGGAACATTTTACACATTGTGCTTGTGACATTTGAGTGTTCAAACATTTTTATTAAGAAAAATAAGTTTTTGAAGGATGTTTGGGCTCAAACGATTTCTCCTCTTGGAAACAATTTCTCCAGCTTTAGAGAAAAATGTCAATCTTTTATTATAATATTTACAGTGCATCGATTTAGGGCCTGTTTTCTAGAAGCTTGAAGTGAAAAGTAAATGTGTTTGACTTAGATCATTATTAGCCTCCATAATAATTAGTGACTGATCACAAAATACTACTCCACCAGTGCACTCTGGTGTATTTGGTTCTTTCATGCTGAGCTCTATGATGCTGGAGCATTGATGATGTTCCGGTTGCTTAGGACAACTCCGCTGAGCACTGACCACATTTCACCTGTGGCTCATAAAAATATATATAAAAGACTTTGTCTGGAAACGGGAATGGAACAAATGACCTGATCAGGTGAGATGAAAATGATCCACACGGAAGAAAACTTTCTCTTTTTTAGAGGGACCATAGTGACGAACGGCGTCGTAGCAACAAGTGTCTCGATCTGAGCTGGATCCTGAAGTAGAACTGGAGCCTCAACGACACGAGACACAATGTGACACGACACGTCACTGTGTCGGTCACGTGACTTTTCTTAAAGCAGCTCAGTGACTCGGCTGAGGCGTCACTTTCAGAGCATGATGTTTGTATCGGTGCCTCGGCTCGTTTAGACCATCACTAGTATTTTGTGGCACATGGTGAGTTTGAGGATGGAGCTGTTGAACTGACACTGCTGGTTGTCAAAGGACGAGGAGCATCTCTGTGGCAGAAAGTGGCTGAGAAAGTCCAAACTCAACTGGAAAATGATGAAATATGTGAATGTGACAAAGACCCAAACCATAAAAGACCTGATAGACAAACAGGGAAGTGTCCAAGGACGACTTCTGACACTCTATGTTTCTGTGACTTTCATCTTGTCTGAGTTTATCTGGAGAAAGTAGTTTTGAAAGTTGTGTGAGGAGGATGTGTCGCCTTGATCAGAGCATCTCAGTCTGTGGTGGGTCTAAACCGACTGGAAAATATCAGAGATGTTCATGTGGAGAAAGTTCATAAGATGTTGATAAACGACTTTTTAAGAACTTCTTCTGACAGAGTGATACATGCACCTCACTCTGAGTCTCACTTTAAACACTCTTCTGTTCTTCTGACACAGCCACGTCTCACCCACTTTTTATGAAGGTTTAAATTCAACTGTCACGAAATGAAGGGCTGAGAGAAAGAGAGAGAGAGAGAGAGAGAAAGAGAGAGAGAGAGAGAGAGTGAGGGAAAGAGAGAAAGAAAGAGTGAGAGAGAGAGAGAGAGAGAAAGAAAGTGAGAAAGAGAGAGAGAAAGAGACTGAAAGAGTAAAAGAGAGAGAGAGAGTGAAAGTGAGAAAAAGGGAAAGAGTGAGAGAGTGAAAGAGAGAGACTGAAACAGTAAAAGAGAGAGAGGGAGTGAAAGAATAGAAGAGAGAGAGAGAGAGAGAGAGAGAGAGAGAGAGAGAGAGAAAGAGAGAGAGAGAGAGAGAGAGAGAGAAAGTGAGAAAGAGAGAGAGAAAGAGAGAGAGAGTGAAAGAGAGACTGAAATAGTGAAAGAGAGAGAGAGGGAAAGAGTGAAAGAGAGAGAAAGAGAGAGAAAGAGAGAGGCAGAGAAAGATTGAGAGAGTGAAAGAGAGAGAGTGAAAGAGTGAAAGAGAGTGAGAGAGTAAAAGAGAGAGAGAGACTGAAAGAGTGAAAGAGAGAGAAACAGAGTGAAAGAGAGAGAGAGTGAAAGAGTGAAAGAGAGAGACAGAGAAAGAAAGAAAGAGTGAAAGAGAGAGACTGAAATAGTGAAAGAGAGTGAAAGAGAGAGTGAAAGAGGGAAAGAGAGAGAAAGAGAGAAAGAAAGAAAGAAAGAGAGACTGAAATAGTGAAAGAGTGATAGAGAGAGTGAAGAGTGAAAGAGAGACAAAGAGTGAGAGTGAAAGAGTGAAAGAGAGAGAGTGAAAGAGTGAGAAAGAGAGTGAAAGAGTGAAAGAGAAAGAGTGAAAGAGAGAGAGAGAGAGAGAGAAATAGTGGAGCTAAAGGTTTAAAGCAGAGGCTCAATTCTGTGACAATGACATTAAAATACTGAGTTTGGAGTAAGTCAGAGTACAGTTACTTCAGTACTTTAAGTAAAAGTACGCTGCTAGAAGAGTACTCTGACAAGTACACAAAATGACAGTACATGTAACTGAGTACTACCCACACAACTTTTTACAAAACCAACATTTTTATTGTGAAGAGACAAAGTCCAAAGTTTGACTTGAGACGGACGTCGGGCTCTGGACCTGGTCACGTGATCTTCATCTTCACAGGTGGAACTTTAATGGCCGCCGCCCTCACCTGAGCCGTGAGGTCCACCCCCAGAGGGGCCCTGAGAGACAAGCCGGGAGAGTCAGATGCCCTCCCATCCTCCTGTAACCCTGTGTGTCAGATGCCCTCCCATCCTCCTTTAACCCTGTGTGTCAGATGCCCTCCCATCCTCCTTTAACCCTGTGTGTCAGATGCCCTCCCATCCTCCTGTAACCCTGTGTGTCAGATGCCCTCCCATCCTCCTTTAACCCTGTGTGTCAGATGCCCTCCCATCCTCCTGTGTCTTTATATTTCACAAATCTTGGCCATGAATTCAAAAATCTATGTATCTATTCATTTGAGTGTAAATCAAATCAATAAAAAGAGCAGTACTTTGGTTCGTAGAGGACGTCCACATCTGGAGACAGGATCCCCTTCTTTTCTCTGAATCTCTCCACTCCATTCCTGGATGAAAATATCAAAAAAACAACTAAATATTTAGAAGAAGCTGTGGCCTGCAGTAGCTCTGAGTCGATTGTTCTGCAGGTTCTGGGGTTTAGGTCGACACATTTTAGGTTTAAAACAACTGGATTTGAGCCTCATGAGAGAGTCATGTGACGCTCGTGCTGCTTTCTGATTGGACAATTCAACCAAAACACCAAATGATCACAAAAATAACTGGTCCATCACGTCCAGAGTTTTTATAATGAAGAATAAATCAGTGTTATAATAGTTGGGAGTAAAAGTGGTGTTGGATTTGGACAGAGATGGGTCACGTTTATGAAATCACTCACAGTCTCACATCCAGTTCCTTTAACCCATAAGAACCCGGACACCTAAATCCTTAAAGGAAAATTATGGTGAACATAGCCCAGACTAATTAGAGGTAAATAACACATTTATGATTTTTTTTTCAAAATCACCCCCTAGTGTCTGAGATATGTAATGTAACACATATGTCACATTGGGCCTTTAAGCATTGTTTTAGAAGATGATTACCAATGCATCAGGCGTGTCCGGGTGTTCATTCTACAAAAATGTTTTTATTGTTATAACATATGTTATTAACACATGTTATTTTAAACATAAATATTTAAGATACACAATTTTAATGATAAAAAAAGATAATGTGACATATATGTCACATGAGTTTTTTTGTGGCCTTTTTATTACTTAAGGCCCGAAGTGACATATGTGCAACCACGTTTTTCATTTGATGTGTTTTGCATACAATTTTTTTTTTTTTTTTTACTTAATTTTGATATAAATGTACTCACTAACTTCTAATTAAGTAATTTCAATCATGCAAATTTAAAATCTTCCCTCTTGTTTGCAGAAATCAACTTTGGAGAAATTGCTAATGTTGGGACATGTGCTCTGCTTCTAGTCGGCCATCTTGAAAAAGGGGTGGTGACAAAAAAATATCACATGATCAATCTTGTGATGTCACAATATGTTGATCTGGAGTCACTTTGGGAGTTTACATATATATATATAAAAAAAAAAATTAAAGAGGTTTCCAGAACAGGTGAAATGGACGTTACACCACTGTCACGCTGGGTCCTTATGGGTTAAAGGTGTAAAAAGTGTGATATTTGAGAGTGCTGCCGCTCACCAGGCGATCATGACCCCGTTGTCGGTGCAGAGTTCTGGGGGAGGACAGAGCAGCCTCAGCCCCTCTCTCTCTGTGATCACACTCAGGACCGTCCTGATGTACTGGTTACTCGCCACTCCTCCAGACAACACCTGAGGAAGACCACAACCAAACCAAATATATGAAGAGTTTAGAGACAGCGGCTGGTTTCACACGAGTCACCAAGAGAAATGATCAGGTTCAGTCTTTCACTTTATCTTTTGGACACATTAAAAATCATTCATTAAACTTATTGTGTGTAACTTTCTGGAGGTGGTTTGGGCTTTTTCCACTTTTGACGCCTTTCTACCCTGTCTGTTTGAGTCATCTAGAGATCTCTCCCAGCCGCTATTTGAACCCTCTTTAGAGTTAGCTGAAAGATCCTGTACGAGGCTCCGCCCACAAGCCACATCCCCCACGCTCCACACGACAATCCTCCATAAATATACAAAAACATGACACAAACTGTTCACTACGACTTCACAAACCTGGTGTGATGTGCAGGAGTTTCATTAATGATGCAGCTGATTGTGACAGTGCTCTGAAGGGGGAGGGGCTTAGCACAGAGAGCAAAGCTGAAGTGAAATACCCCCTCTTTAATACCCCACAGTAGTAAATACCTCCTCTTTAATACCCCACAGAAGTAAATACCCCCTCTTTAATACCCCACAGTAGTAAATACCCCCTCTTTAATACCCCACAGAAGTAAATATCTCCCTTTAATACCTCTTTAATACCCCCCTTTAAGTAGTAAATACCCCCTCTTTAATACCCCACAGAAGTAAATACCTCCTCTTTAATACCCCAGAGTAGTAAGTAAGTAAATACCCCCCTCTTTAATACCCAGAGTAGTAAATACCCCCTCTTTAATACCCCACAGAAGTAAGTAAATACCTCCTCTTTAATACCCCAGAGAGTAGTAATACCCCAGTAGAAAAATACCTCCTCTTTAATACCCCACAGTAGTAAGAGTAGTAAATACCCCTCTTTAATACCCACAGAGAAGTAAATACCTCCTCTTTAATACCCCCAGAGTAGTAAATACCCCCTCTTTAATACCCCCCACAGAAGTAGTAAATACCCCCTCTTTAATACCCCACAGAAGTAAAATACTTTCCTACTCCTCCTTTAATACCCCACAGTAGTAAAATACCCCCTCTTTAATACCCCACAGTAGTAAATACCTCCTCTTTAATACCCCACAGTAGTAATACCCCCTCTTTAATACCCCACAGAAGTAAATACCCCCTCTTTAATACCCCAGAGTAGTAAATACCCCCTCTTTAATACCCCACAGTAGAAGTAAAATACCCCACCCCCTCTTTAATACCCCACAGAAGTAAATACCCCCTCTTTAATACCTCCTCTTTAATACCCCACAGTAGTAAATACCTCCTCTTTAATACCCCACAGTAGTAAATACCCCCTCTTTAATATATACCCCACAGAAGTAAATACCTCCTCTTTATACCCCCACAGAAGTAAATACCTCCCTACCCCACAGTAGTAATACCCCACAGTAGTAATAAATACCCTCTTTAATACCCCACAGTAGTAAATATCCCCCCCCTCTTTAATACCCCCACAGTAGTAAATACCCCCTCTTTAATACCCCACAGTAGTAAATACCCCTCTTTAATACCCCACAGTAGTAAATACCCCCTCTTTAATACCCCACAGTAGTAAATACCCCTCTTTAATACCCCACAGTAAATACCTCCCTCTTTAATACCCCACAGTAGTAAATACCTCCTCTTTAATACCCCACAGTAGTAAATACCCCCCTCTTTAATACCCCACAGTGGTAAATACCCCCTCTTTAATACCCCACAGTGGTAAATACCTCCTCTTTAATACCCCACAGTAGTAAATACCTCCTCTTTAATACCCCACAGTAGTAAATACCTCCTCTTTAATACCCCACAGTAGTAAATACCTCCTCTTTAATACCCACAGTAGTAAATACCTCCTCTTTAATACCCCACAGTAGTAAATACCTCCTCTTTAATACCCCACAGAAGTAAATACCTCCTCTTTAATACCCCACAGTAGTAAATACCTCCTCTTTAAATACCCCATAGGAGTAAATACCTCCTCTTTAATACCCCACAGTAGTAAATACCTCCTCTTTAATACCCCACAGTAGTAAATACCTCCTCTTTAATACCCCACAGAAGTAAATACCTCCTCTTTAATACCCCACAGTAGTAAATACCTCCTCTTTAATACCCCACAGTAGTAAATACCTCCTCTTTAATACCCCACAGAAGTAAATACCTCCTCTTTAATACCCCACAGTAGTAAATACCTCTTCTTTAATACCCCATAGGAGTAAATACCTCCTCTTTAAATACCCCACAGTAGTAAATACCTCCTCTTTAATACCCCACAGTAGTAAATACCTCCTCTTTTAATACCCCACAGAAGTAAATACCTCCTCTTTAATACCCCACAGTAGTAAATACCTCCTCTTTAATACCCCATAGGAGTAAATACCTCCTCTTTAATACCCCACAGTAGTAAATACCTCCTCTTTAATACCCCACAGTAGTAAATACCTCCTCTTTAATACCCCACAGTAGTAAATACCTCCTCTTCAATACCCCACAGAAGTAAATACCTCCTCTTTAATACCCCACAGTAGTAAATACCTCCTCTTAATACCCCACAGTAGTAAATACCTCCTCTTTAATACCCCACAGTAGTAAATACCTCCTCTTTAATACCCCACAGTAGTAAATACCTCCTCTTTAATACCCCACAGAAGTAATATACTCCTCTTTAATACCCCACAGTAGTAAATACCTCCTCTTTAATACCCCATAGGAGTAAATACCTCCTCTTTAATACCCCACAGTAGTAAATACCTCCTCTTTAATACCCCACAGAAGTAAATACCTCCTCTTTAATACCCCACAGTAGTAAATACCTCCTCTTTAATACCCCACAGAAGTAAATACCTCCTCTTTAATACCCCACAGGAGTAAATACCTCCTCTTTAATACCCCACAGTAGTAAATACCTCCTCTTTAATACCCCACAGAAGTAAATACCTCCTCTTTAATACCCCACAGTAGTAAATACCTCCTCTTTAATACCCCACAGAAGTAAATACCTCCTCTTTAATACCCCACAGGAGTAAATACCTCCTCTTTAATACCCCACAGTAGTAAATACCTCCTCTTTAATACCCCACAGTAGTAAATACCTCCTCTTTAATACCCCACAGTAGTAAATACCTCCTCTTTAATACCCCACAGAAGTAAATACCTCCTCTTTAATACCCCACAGTAGTAAATACCTCCTCTTTAATACCCCATAGGAGTAAATACCTCCTCTTTAATACCCCACACAGTAGTAAATACCTCCTCTTTAATACCCCACAGTAGTAAATACCTCCTCTTTAATACCCCACAGTAGTAAATACCTCCTCTTTATAATACCCCACAGAAGTAAATACCTCCTCTTTAATACCCCACAGTAGTAAATACCTCCTCTTTAATACCCCACAGTAGTAAATACCTCCTCTTTAATACCCCACAGTAGTAAATACCCCCTCTTTAATACCCCACAGTAGTAAATACCTCCTCTTTAATACCCCACAGTAGTAAATACCTCCTCTTTAATACCCCACAGTACTAAATACCCTCTTTAATGAACAGTGTCTTCACCAAAGTGGGGTTGTCGTCGGGCAGCAGACGGTTGTTTTTACAGAAGAGAACGGCGCGATGAGTCCGTTTGGCCAGATGGGCGGCGACAGTGTGCTGAGCCGAGGCAGCGAGGTCGTTCACACAGGACAACAGGGTCCCGGGCTCCACACCTGCAAGACGGGTTGGAGGGTTTCAGATCACAACATTCTGTAGAGCTGAGGTCAAGGCCGAGTTTCAGGAAGTTGCATCTGGAGTGATTCATGTTTGAGTTTCATCTTTAATCTCTTCTTCCTTCTCCAGTTTTATTTTCTTAATCGTTGAGACTCGTCGGATTCGGCAGCGTCGCGTCGTCATTTTGGTCCAAATGTAAAAAAAATGTGCTGCTCTAGTGCGATGTGCAGCTGTCCACAGGGGGCGCTACAGCATGTGACACAGAAAAGTCCGTCCAAAACACACAAGGACGACATTTTTCTGACACGCTTCATTTCACTAAATAAAGCTTCGTCTTCTATTTTTATGAGTTTAATCAGAACTATTGTGTCATTTAAGCAGGTTTTTGGTTTTGGAGTCTCCTCTACGTCTGTCCCACCAGGATGAACATCGGACAAATAAAAATAAAAGAACTGGTCAACATCTTTTAGTCCGACATTAAATATAATTATGTTCATCATGTTTTAGTGAAATGAGCCGTTTAAGCGTCATGTTCCCTCATCACTTTATTCTCTGATCTGCTCTGATGTCGTTTCCTCGTCACAAACAGACCTGGAGCTGAGTTTTGTTTCATTCTCACATGTTTGTTCTCTGTTCCACCTTGTGATGTCATCATGTGGCGATACAGGAAGTGCTCCACTGCGGTTTTAAACTCCACACACCTTCATGTCTAGAATCATTTCAGCCAATCTACTACTGAAGTAAAGGTTAAAAAAAGGAGGAGGAGTTAACCTGGAAACTAACACTTGATGACATCACAAGGTGGAACAGAGCGTTTTGAGCTGTGGAGATGTTACAGACTAATAATAAAGGAGACAAAACACAACTCCAGGTGTGTTTTTGAGGAGGACACAGCGTTGGAACATGGATTAAAGCTCAAGAGAGTGAGTTTTGTGTCATTCAGGAGCCTCACCCTCCTCCTCCTCTTGCTTCTTGATGGTCATCGACACCTGGTTTCTGAGACCAGCGAAGGAGAAGTTACAGTCCAGAGTCTGTCCCATGGGAGTGGTGAACTTAAACCTGGTCGGGTCTCCGGTCCGAGCCAGGACTTCCACAGCCTGGCCTCCGCTCAGAGAGGAGCAGAGGGGGTGCTTCAGCAGGGAGAGGCGTCGGGCCACCTGCCGATCGACACGGGACGTTACTGCAGCTCACTGAAGGATCATGAGGAAAAATATAACCACGAATTCTCTGACAAGCACCGAGACTGAGATTAGATTCACCATTTGTGTTTTAATAACAGGATTTGGTGCAAAGTTCACAGTTTAAACACTTCTTCTTCTCAAACACATTTCACATCACGTTTCAGAGCAGGTTTGTACAGATAAAGTACAGGGTTTGACGTTTTTACGCAGAATAAGACCCCATGGAGAACTTCACTTCTGAACTTGAACTTTAGCAGCTTAAAACAGGACATTTTGTTGTTTATGGAGGAAATGTCGCTCCTTAAATCAGCCGTAATCTGCAAACTGGACTTTTCAGAGTTTTGAAGCATGTCACAGCTGTTTCCTTTCATTATTGACCCTCTGAAGCTGCATTTGGAGCGATTTGTTTTAATGAAAGACGCGATACTTGGTTTAAAAACGCAGTGACGTCACTTTTCTGGACCCACACTGTGGCATTAAACGTCCCTCTGTTTTTGAACTATACTGAACTACTTCCTGTCAGTGTATTTATAGTATTCTTACTTTTAAAAGAGTCTTGTGTCCTTAACTCTGTAGCGTCGGATGTTATCGCCGCAGACTCGCGATTGCAGACTTTCCATCAACTCCGCAACCAACTGTGCTTCATGTAAATTCAAACGGCGTCTCAAAGCAGAGGCTCTTTAAATATGTTACTTATTTTACCAAAGATTACAAACTCATAAGCTGCAGAACTTCAAAAATCTTTAGTACATTCCAAAAAAAGATGACCTGGCAAAATGAATGTCTTAGCTGCATAAACGCCTGACATTTTTTTATAGAAAGGGCTGTAAAAACCTAACAATCTGCATAATCTCTTGTAAAAATCTTGATTATATTTAATTATATATGTAATTTTAAGTATTTCTGAACTGGCCAGATATTTTTTTCATCGCTTGCTTGCATAAAAGTTACTCAGAAGTACATTCGATTTAATATTTTTCTTCTACTTAAGCTGGTATTACACACTTATTTGATGCATCAATGGAAAAATAAGGATGGATTTGTAAAATAGAGGTAGTTGTGTGAAAAAGGGCAAAAGTACAAGCTGATACTTCATTTAACATGATTTTTATGGCTAAAAGAAAGAAAAAAAAAAGTCTAGGCGAGCTGTAATGGTCTATAATGTGCTCAATCCTAAAAGGATTAATAAAGATCAAATAAATTAAGTTAAATAAATAATATGGAAACGCGCAGGTGACGCTGGGTTACAGGTCAGATCTGTGGAGAGGCGGCCCCGCTCACAGCACAGATGCATGTTTTTCCAAGGTGTTTTTTTCTAGCAGTAAAAAAATGTAATTGAATTGTATTATAAGTTTAATTCTTCATCGTGGAACATTCCAGACGAAGCAATAACATCTCCATATATCTTTGGATTTTAGATACAAACAGAGATTCAGTGAGAATCTACAATGTAAAAAATAATCCTGGAAATAAAGACGAAACTAAAGTGACGAGTGGTGTGGATAATGCGCCAACTTTAACCTCTCACCTTATCCAACGCGTCTCCGGGAGCTTCATCCAACGAGTGTCCGAGCAGCAGGAAGTCGTCCACTCCTCTGGCCACGGCGACGAGAGCGTGACCCCCCGAAATCAACAAAACCAGGAACGGGAACTTCACCTGCTCAGACACACAGTCATCTGTACTTTATTTTAACAGTAGTAATGTCTGCTAGTGTCACGATGAGAAGATTTCAAACTTGATTTCAATACTGACTAAACCAGGACTGAACCAGGACTGAACCAGGACTGAACCAGGACTAAACCAGGACTAAACCAGGACTGAACCAGGACTGAACCAGGACTAAACCAGGACTAAACCAGGACTGAACCAGGACTGAACCAGGACTAAACCAGGACTAAAACAGGTCTAAACCAGGACTAAACCAGGACTAAAACAGGACTAAACCAGGACTAAACCAGGACTGAACCAGGACTAAACCAGGACTAAAACAGGTCTAAACCAGGACTAAACCAGGACTAAAACAGGTCTAAACCAGGTCTAAACCAGGACTAAACCAGGACTGAACCAGGACTAAACCAGGACTAAAACAGGACTAAACCAGGACTGAACCAGGACTAAACCAGGACTAAACCAGGACTAAACCAGGACTAAACCAGGACTAAAACAGGTCTAAACCAGGACTAAACCAGGACTGAACCAGGACTAAAACAGGACTAAACCAGGACCAGGACTAACCAGGACTAAACCAGGACTAAAACAGGACTAAACCAGGGACTAAACCAGGACTAAAACAGGACTAAACCAGGACTAAACCAGGACTAAACCAGGACTGAACCAGGACTAAACCAGGACTAAACCAGGACTGAACCAGGATTAAACCAGGACTAAAACAGGTCTAAACCAGGACTAAACCAGAACTAAACCAGGACTGAACCAGGACTAAACCAGGACTAAACCAGGACTAAACAGGTCTAAACCAGGACTAAACCAGGACTAAAACCAGGTCTAAACCAGGACTAAACCAGGACTAAACCAGGACTGAACCAGGACTAAAACCAGGACTAAACCAGGACTGAACCAGGACTAAACCAGGACTAAAAACAGGTCTAAACCAGGACTAAACCAGGACTAAACCAGGACTAAACCAGGACTGAACCAGGACTGAACCAGGACTAAACCAGGACTAAACCAGGACTGAACCAGGACTAAACCAGGACTAAAACAGGTCTAAACCAGGACTAAACCAGACTAAAAACAGGTCTAAACCAGGACTAAACCAGGACTAAACCAGGACTGAACCAGGACTAAACCAGGACTAAACCAGGACTGAACCAGGACTAAACCAGGACTAAAACAGGTCTAAACCAGGACTAAACCAGGACTAAACCAGGACTGAACCAGGACTAAACCAGGACTAAAACAGGACTAAACCAGGACTGAACCAGGACTAAACCAGGACTAAACCAGGACTAAACCAGGACTAAAACAGGTCTAAACCAGGACTAAACCAGGACTGAACCAGGACTAAAACAGGACTAAACCAGGACTAAACCAGGACTAAACCAGGACTAAAACAGGACTAAACCAGGACTAAACCAGGACTAAAACAGGACTAAACCAGGACTAAACCAGGACTAAACCAGGACTAAAACAGGACTAAACCAGGACTAAACCAGGACTAAAACAGGACTAAAAGGACAGGACTAAACCAGGACTAAAACAGGACTAAAAAACAAACTAAAACAGGGACTAAACCAGGACTAAACCAGGACTAAACCAGGACTAAACCAGGACTGAACCAGGACTAAACCAGGACTAAACCAGGACTAAACCAGGTCTAAGGAACAGACTTGATACTCAACTTGATACTCGATACCAATACCACAGTGATAATAAAAACACTTTCTTTAGACAATAGAATGTGATTTCCAAACTTAAATGGTAGAAATTTGTTTTCTATTCCCATGTGTGTTACATGTGTGTTACATGTGTGTTATGTGTGTGTTATATGTGTGTTATGTGTGTTACATGTGTGTTACATGTGTGTTACATGTGTGTTAAATGTGTGTTGTGTGTTACATGTGTGTTACATGTGTGTTATATGTGTGTTACATGTGTGTTACATGTGTGTTATATGTGTTAAATGTGTGTTACATGTGTGTTACGTGTGTTACATGTGTGTTATATGTGTGTTATGTGTGTTACATGTGTGTTATATGTGTGTTATGTGTGTTACATGTGTTACATGTGTGTTATATGTGTTACATGTGTGTTACGTGTGTGTTAGGTGTGTTATGTGTGTTACATGTGTGTTACGTGTGTGTTACGAGTGTGTTGTGTGTTACATGTGTGTTACGTGTGTTACATGTGTGTTACATGTGTGTTACGTGTGTTATGTGTGTTACATGTGTGTTACATGTGTGTTACATGTGTGTTACATGTCTGTTACATGTGTGTTAAATGTGTGTTGTGTGTTACATGTGTGTTACATGTGTGTTATATGTGTGTTACATGTGTGTTACATGTGTGTTATATGTGTTAAATGTTATGTGTGTGTTACATGTGTGTTACAGTGTGTGTACATGTGTGTTATATGTGTGTTATGTGTGTTACATGTGTGTTATATGTGTGTTATGTGTGTTACATGTGTTACATGTGTGTTATATGTGTTACATGTGTGTTACATGTGTGTTATATGTGTTAATCCTCAGTGCAGTACTTTCACACTGCTCCATGGTGTTACACTCGTCTCTGTGTCTTATTCTTGTGAAACAGACACATCAGTATAAACAGATTCAGGAAAGACTCATTTCATTTTTTTGTATCGACTCCAGCTCAAATGCGTATCTAGTTTGGATACTTTAGTTTTAGTATCGTGAGCGTGTGACGTTTCCAGCCCTGTCACCTGCTCCTTCAGCCTCACAGTCAGCGCGTGGGCCTCCATGTGGTGAATGGGGATGAACGGTTTCCTGTGCAGCTTCACAAACTTCAGACTAAACTCCAGCCCGATCCCCAGACTCAGGGCCAGTCCCGGTTTGACGGTGGTGGCTACGGCTGAGAGCTGGTGAGGAGAGACGCCGCCGAGAGACAAAGCTTCGTTCACAACACGCTCAATGTGCTCCCGGTGCAACCGCTGAGCGACAGTGGGGATGATACCTCCAGTTCTGAAAGTATACAACAAAATATACTGTGGCAGAGTGGTTATCCTGTCCCTGAGGCTGTGGGTTAGACTCCTGACCTCTGTCTTTCTACAATACATCATTACATTACATCTCCAACATGTTAGAGCCACATGAACCATCTCACACTCTGAGGGCTTCAGGGACCGACTCCTGCTGGTCCCAGAGTCAGGACTAAACCAGGTCTAATGCAGGACTAAACCAGGACTAGATTAGGTCTAAACCACAACTAAACCAGGACTAAATCAAGTCTAAACCAGGACTAAACCAGGTCTAAACCAGGTCTAAACCAGGACTAAACCAGGACTAAACCAGGTCTAAACCAGGACTAAATCAGGTCTAAACCAGGACTAAACCAGGTCTAAACCAGGACTAAACCAAGACTAAACCTGGTGGATCAGTGTTTAGTTCTGTTCAGTTTAAACCTGGAACATTCTTCCTGAAGATGTGAGACTGTCTCAACTTTGACAGTGTTTAAATCCAGGCTCAGACGGTTCTGTTTCGCTCTGTGCTTGTGACTCAAAGGGTTTTATTCTGCACTTTTCTGTTTTAATATTGATTTTATGATGATTATTTATGTTTTAATTTCTTGTATTGTAGTTTTAATGTCTTTCTTATTCTGTAAATCACTTTGAATGACTTTGTGTATGGATTGTGCTGTATAAATAAACCTGCCTCGTCTTATTGTGGCTCCCTCCCACATTAAAGCATTTTTTCAGTCTTAAAACCATCATGAATCTTACCTGAGGTGAACTTCCTTCTGTGAATGCAGAGACTCCCCGAGGACTGTCCCGTTCAGATCCATCACCGCGGCCCCGGTGTCATCGCAGCTCGTCTCGATCCCCAGCACCAGGGACGAGGCTTTGGCCCGGCTCAGTCCGCGCAAACAGCCGCGTCCGAACACTCCGAGCCGGGGACAGGCTGAGCGAAACATGATCGAACCTCTGCTGAGCTCCTCAAGGTTAGTGTGAGCTTTAAACTAATATTTCACATCATAATCACAAACAAAACCACTTTTCTATAACATTATATACATCGAAGCATAAAATACATATATAAATACGTGTTTAACATGTGTTTTTTTCCTGTGTAAAGGGTCAAAAAACAGCTGAAATAAATGTATCCATGCTTTCTGTCCTTCGGTGTCACATAAAAATAAACCCGAGTTGCAACTAATACTCGCATTGGTTCTACTAGACGCTCATACACATTATTATATACTTTATGTTCCTTGGATATTTATCTTTTTAAAATGTACGTATTTTATAAACGAGAATGGCGAATTTTGCTTTGCTTTTTTTTTTTTTGCTGCTTTGAGAGGTTAAAAATGTTAGACTCATAGACGGACATTTTACACCGTTGCACCAAACCAGAAGCAGAACAAGCTCAGAGCGCGGAGTGCGGCACGATTTGCTCTTTTTTGGTTTTATCATTTAAAAAACGTCGAAGGAACAATAGGTAAATGAATATTCGTACTTTACACATTATTTCTTCTTTGTGTGGGTTTATGTCACTGATTTTTATGAATGTATACTTTTCAAAACGTGTGTGTTTGGCGTGTTAGGTTGGCAAAGCTAGCAAACTTTAGCGCATAATGTGTTGAAGTGTGGAAATTCAATGCTCTCCTGAGATAAATAAATAAAGTAACGTATTCGGGACCTTCTTGGATATAATTTCGTCCTGCATTTGTGTTAAAAAATGTTTAACATATTTCATTGAGAGTGATTCACATGTTTTAAAACTACAATTCATTCAAATACTTGTTTGTGAATATTAGAGTGTATGTGTACTCAGAATATAAAAACAAATATATACTTTAAAGAGGGGGTATTATGCTAAAAAATGCTCTTTAATACCCCACAGAAGTAAATACCTCCTCCTTAATACTCCATAGAAGTAAATACCTCCTCTTTAATACCCCATAGAAGTAAATGCCTCCTCTTTAATACCCCCATAGAAGTAAATGCCTCCTCTTTAATACCCCACAGAAGTAAATGCCTCCTCTTTAATACCCCCATAGAAGTAAATGCCTCCTCTTTAATACCCCATAGAAGTAAATACCTCCTCTTTAATACCCCATAGAAGTAAATGCCTCCTCTTTAATACCCCACAGAAGTAAATACCTCCTCTTTAATACCCCATAGAAGTAAATGCCTCCTCTTTAATACCCCCCAGAAGTAAATACCTCCTCTTTAATACCCCACAGAAGTAAATGCCTCCTCTTTAAATGCTGTTTTCATGGCTGTATAAAAGTACTTGGTTTAATTGCTTCTGTACATGTTTTGTAACACATAAATTCATTCTAGGCCTGTCATGGTAACACATTTCGAGCAGAATTATCCCCAAAATGTTTCTAAATGTGCAATATTCTTCAAAAAAATGATCAGCAATAAATAAATGACAGAGTGCAACAGTTAGTTAGTGTCTAATGAGCCATAAAAGTTCATAATTCAGTCTCTTCAGCTCAATCTAAAGTAAGGGTAAGTGGATATAGTGATTATCATGGCAATCTTAATTAATTGTTCGCTATTAATTTGCTAGATCATCTCCCGGCCCATTTCTCAGGTGGCAGTGCCGACAAAGAACTCATTTGGCGTTTTATCTTCCCAGCAAAGCAATGGACGAGGCGCCATCTTGTATTTCTGAAGATCTGAAGAGGTTTATCGTAACCTCTGCTCCTCCGGTGGTCTATTACATCCCCGATTTCATAACAGAGGAGGAGGAATCGTACCTGCTTCAACAAGTTTACCAATCTCCCAAAACAAAATGGACGCAGCTCTCGGGCAGGCGTCTTCAAAACTGGGGAGGACTTCCGCACCCAAAAGGAATGATCGCAGAGAAGATCCCGGATTGGCTTCAAACTTACTGCGGAAAAATCTCACATCTCGGGGCGTTTAGCGGCAAAACGGCGAACCATATTTTGGTAAATGAATATAAACCAGGAGAAGGAATTATGCCTCATGAAGACGGACCGCTTTACCATCCAACTGTGACGACGATCAGCCTGGGATCACATACTTTACTAGACTTTTACAAGCCCTTAAGCTGTAGTTCACAAGAGGAGCAGCTACCACAGACAGAAGAAAACCGCCACCTGTTTTCTTTACTGGTTAAGCAGAGAAGTTTGTTGATTTTGCAAGAGGACATGTACAGATCGCTGCTACACGGGATACAGGGCTGTGAGGAGGATGTGTTGACTGAGAAAGTGGTGAATTTGACCGAAGCCGGAGCAAAAAGTGGAAAGATTTTGAGCCGAGGGACCAGAGTGTCACTGACGATCAGACATGTGCCAAAAGTCGTCAAGAACAAGCTCATGCTGGGACGAAAGTAAAGGTTAGAAAAGTGAAGGTGTCCAGTGAAAGTTTGTGTGATCATTGATGCTTTGAGGTGGAGGGGGGGTTCTGCATGTGCTTATATGGAAGTATGTTCAGCGGTTACCATGGTGACACGATGCACACATTAGCAAACAGCGCAGCCTGATGAGTTTTTAGACTGAAAACTCAAGAAAAAAAGGCAAAATAGATTTAAAGAGCACATTTTCAGGAGCCTGTGATCAATCCAAGCTCATGGTCGTGTTTAGGAGTTTGAGTTTAAACAAAAAGGTGAGAGTGACTCACTGAAAAACGAATGCTAATGCTAGCTAGCTTGAGACTAATGTTATTTGAGAGGGACGTGTTTAACAGCACAGATCACCTGTTGAAGTTCAGATAAGTCAGCTCTTTCTGGTCAGACTGTGTTAAACAAAGCTCAGATTAAAGTCTAACTTGAGTAACAGAACTTCGGACGGAGCAGTGCCTCTAGTTAGCATCACTTCCGCAGGAAATGTTGATGCCGTCAGCTGCAAAGTATCATTAGTGAGAAGGGACAGTTGTTGCCACGTGAACAGAAAAGTCCCGGTATGTTTGTCGTTGACGTTGCTGCAGCGTCGATGGAGTTTTGTGTTTCATCCTTTACTGCATCTTTTACGTCATCCGTCAATAATCCACTTATTTTCAGGCAAATGTTCAAATGTTTTGTGTTTTTCTTTTCTATGTTATTCTTAAAGAACATTTCTAGTTTTGTAAAGCCTCAGTAAAGCCACATTATGTAACTTTTTAGCCCAAAAGAGAGTAAGATAAAAGCATGTTTTTCAATGTGTTTTTTTTATTTTTTTATTGCACTGTAAAATGTGTCTCTCCACAGACCTGACTCGTCTTTACACCTGCTTGTTGTTCCTTTGGCTGTAATCTTCCACAGTAAAACTTAAAACTTCTCTGTGGAGAATGTTCCCAAGTGTGGTTTTAACTTTCTATTTCCATGGAATTGTGCTGGTACGACGCCGTATAAGTGCCACTTAAAAAAATCTATTCTGTGGGTGCTACGAGAATAAAGTCGTAGCATTTCCACATTAAAGACGCAATTTTACGAGAATAAACTCATAATTTTATGAGAATATCGGCTCCTGTGTGTGAATAGTCTAGTGCATGATGCGTTATGGAGAATTTGGAGTATTTTGTTCAGATAAACTTTCAACTGGGTTTATGCAAATGAAATACTGTGTCTTTATCCCACCATCACCAAACGATCATCAGTCTAAGGACTTTGAAGAGACACTTCACATGTTTGAGTTTGTTTCGTCAGAGGAACCGTAGGGATTTGGAATAAATTGCGACTTTTGTGGAAGAAGAACTGGCTGAAAGTGTTTGTGCCTAAACCCCAGATGAAAGTCCAAACTCTCCATAACGCACTAGTCTACTCACTCACAGGAGCCGATATTCTCATAAAATTACGACTTTATTCTGGCAGCACCCGCAGAATTTATTTTTTTAAAGTGGCCCTTGTACGCCGTCGTACGCTGGTGATGTGCCCCTTCCAGAAAGTTACACACTGTGGCTTTACGTCTGTACAATATTAAAAAATGCATACGACAGGTTTCCATCTTGTTCTGTTTTGACTTGGTTTTTGGGAGAGTATCTGTGCTAAATATTTGTCATAGTTTTACATCAGTTAAAAATACAAAAGTTGTAAAACAGAATCCCTCCACCTCTGTCATCAACTCTCAAGAGTCGCTCCAAACTGCACGACATATTTACACACAAAATTAAAATAGTTTAACAAAATAAAGGTGTGTCATCTTGGCATTGGTCTGATCGTAACTATAATTTAGACACTTTTGTAAGTTTTGGCCTTTGTTAACTCAACCTGTCGACGTAACACATTTTAAAGAGCGAGATATTGATGGAGTAAATATAGACGATAAACGATAATATTCAAACTCATTTACACCACTGAAACAAAACTCAAGAGCAGATTTAAACCACAAAAACTGTTATAAATCTGCAATATTGTTAAAAATCATCACGAACAGCAGAATGAAGCACTTAAGTTGTTAGTTTGAGTCTATAATGAGTTACAGACGTTATTAATTCAAACTTTTACGGCTTAAATCTGATCACAGAGTCAAAAAATTGCCAAAAAAATTTCCCAGTAGTGCAAAGAAAAAGTTCACACGGTAAATGTTGACCTGAAATATTGACCTCATTATTGACACAGAGCTAACGTTAGCATTATTGTTGCTAAGTATCAAATATGTTGCCTGTGTTGAACCAGGAAGTAAAACTATAAACTTTAAACTAGTCCAGTCTCTCGTTTTCTCAGTCGACTTGTTTCTGTTTTAACCTCTTCTTGTTCCAGGTGGAGTTTGGACCATGGAGCCTGAGAGGAAGCGTTTGAAGATCTCAGATTGTGACGTGGACTCGTGGGAGGCCGTCCCTGTTCTGTCCGACGAACTTTCCCAAGACATTGAGCTCGTCGACGCCTTCGCCGCCCCCATTCTCGACAAAAAACAAACTTCAAAACTGGTCCAGCAGCTGAACACGCTGCATCCGCTTAACAAACTCCCTCATCTGAAACGAGTCCGCGCCTGCAAAAACAGGGACTCCCCACACGCTTTGGAGATTTTAATTTGCTCGGTTAACGACGCCAACGAGCCGTGCCGTTTCGACTGTTCTAGCGCAGGTCTCGGCGAACCGTTTGCCGTCAAAATTCCTCGTACGCCTCCATTAACTCGCCGACAATTTGAGCAGGCGAGCAAGCACTGGCCAACATGTTTCCACGAGGTCAAGCAAGTGACTACAGCTCTCAGAGGCGAACTTTTCAACGCCAAACAAAAAGCCAAAATGCGGGATTATATGATGCTAGCGATCGACTCTGCGAAAGCGGGGAAAAAGCTCGGGATGAGCGCTGTCGGAGCGGTTGTCGTCGACCCAAGTTCAGATAAAGTTATCGCCGTGGGTCATGACTGCAGCAAAGATCACCTGCTTCAACACGCTGTGATGGTTTGTATTGACTTGGTAGCAAAAAGTCAAGGCGGCGGTTGCTATAGTTACGAGAAATACCCAGGCTGCAAGTTCGATTCCCCAGATTTGGAAAACAAAACGCCCCAACCGTACATTTGTACAGGATACGACCTGTATGTGACGAAGGAGCCGTGCGTCCTGTGTGCGATGGCGCTGGTTCATTCAAGAATCGGACGGGTTTTCTTCGGGATTCATTCGGAAGATGGAGCGATGGGGACGAAGTTTAAGATTCACACGCAAAAAGATCTGAATCACCGGTTTGAGGTTTTCAAAGGAGTTTTGGCTCATATCTGTAAAGAACTGGAAACAGACGAGCGAGATGGACTCAGGGGAAAACCAGCTGAAGAAATCCCCCGTGTGATCTAAAGGGCTGGGGTCACGTGGCTGATTAGAAATAAACCAAGACATTTTGTTGTGTTCAGAGGGAGATCGCTTTAGTCGCCTCTTAAATCAGACCTGTTGTGTTTGCAATAGGAAGAATCCGCAAAGTATCATTTTGTAATAATTTTACATTTTATTCTCTATGTTTTCATCTAAAAAAGATCAATAAATCAAAGGCTCAGACTTGAATCAGAATCACTAAGTTATTGATCCCCCCCCTAGGGAAATTCTCTTAGTTAACAGAGCAGCGGATTTTTTTCATTTGTACCAAAATGATAGCGATGGTACCGAATCCTGCGAGTGCAGTGGTCCCTGGTTTAAATAAAAAATAAAAATTCCTGCAATAAGACACAAAGTGTCAAATATCAGATTTATTTTTTAAGTTCAAATAAGAATCAAATAAAACCCCTCACCACACACTTTATACACTTTTCTCACACACATTAACATTTTCTCACATTTCTCTCTTGTTTTAAACACAAAGTTCAAACCTTCGTTGGTGCCTTTGTCGGTGCAGAACGTTTCATCGACATTGTGGGTTTTGTCGGGGAGAAAACTTGCAAACATACAGCACTTCAGAGTCACACTGATCCAACATTTATGTAAATTTGTCTGACACATTCTGTACTGTACAGGAGACACGGGAGACACGGAGACAATGGTCTACAGTCCCTCAGCCAATCAGGACGCAGACAATGGTCTACAGTCCCTCAGCCAATCAGGGACGCAGAACACATCATGGTCTACAGTCCCTCAGCCAATCAGGACGCAGAACACATGGTCTACTGTCCCTCAGCCAATCAGGGACGCAGAACACAATGGTCTACAGTCCCTCAGCCAATCAGGACGCAGAACACAATGGTCTACAGTCCCTCAGCCAATCAGGACGCAGAACACAATGCACATTCATACACATTCATCAAAAACTGACCTTTGTAGTACCGATTAAGAAAATAAAGCTGTAGAAGGAAGTGCGTACATCACAGTGGACGTGTATGTCACAAAATGGCGTCTTCAAAATAGTGGATTAAAGATTAAACTCAAACACGAATCATTCCAAATACAACTTCAGAGGGAAAATGAGAAGAAACGACGAGAAATATCTGAACAGAACAGTTTGAAGAATAACTCTGACTTAAAGACTGTATCAAATATATCACGTTTACATGAACCGTGATCAAATCGAAATCGTGATCTGGCTCTGGAAAAAACCCACAATGGATCATTTTGTGTGTTAAAGATGAACTGTGCAGCTTTTCAGGTGGGAGGGTCCTCTACTTACACTGAAATACACTGAAGTATTCCACAGTATTAAAATGCACTTTTCTATCTCCATGGAGACAAGCAAATGACACCACCAGGCCAAGTTACAGCAGATCTGTGGAGAGGCGAGCCCGCTTTTGTATTTTCAGCAAAAAGTCTATCATTTTTTAAATTTCAAACTCGGTTGTTCGGTTCTGTTTTCACTCATTAGCGTCATGGCCGTCAGGTTAACGTTATAATATTAAATAAAACTCATCCTGTTAATATAATGAAACAAACGAAACAATCTCTAAAGTGAAACGTCAAAACGTGTCCACTCCCCCAGTGCATGAAAATAAGTAACACCAGTAACAAACTGCACACAAAATATAAGTTTAAAGCCACACTGTGGAAGATTCTAGGCAAAATGATAACGTCACCATGGAGACAGACAAGTCACATAGTGCACCTTTTATTTCAGCATTTTAAGGATTTTTGTTCTTGATTCTTTGTCAAATGAATCATTTTTAAACCAGCTGACTTCTGTTTTAATATGATACAGATTTTTTAAAAGATCATTGTGTTAATCATGAAATGTTTCCTGATTTTCTTTTGGATTTTCTGTCAGTTCAACATTCGCCCACGTCCTCCTCACATTCCTGAAGTGCCGTCATTATTAAAGAGGATCAGCTGATGAACAGCCTGTTTCAGTTTAATGGTTGGTGAAATACATTGTTTACTCTTTTTTTTTTTGGTCTCCCATCTCTCCTTTTTGCATTTTGAAGCACGACATGGGCAAACTACGGCCCGGGGGCCACACACGGCCCTTTGGTCTTATTAATCCGGCCAAACATGACCAAATTATATTAAAATAAGTGAAGGCAAAGCTTGATCAATTTACCAATGGAAAACGGAAATCAACGGAAATTTTATACATTAATTATTAATTTAATTATTGCATTTGGAAAACAATTTGTACAGTGAGCCTTTTATATTCATGCTACATGTTACAGGACAAATCTCTAGTTTATGTAAACTCACTGTCTCCTCTGAAGATGGTGAGGTTCAGAGAAAAGAAACAGTTTGAGACGAGAGTTAAAGAAACCTGAGACATAAACCTCTACACCTCCATCCTCAGACCCAGAACAAAGAGAACAGCAGGTCGTTAAAGGCTGAACAGGGTGATTCAGATCAAACTGGAGACAAAAGCTCTTTACGGTTTCAGTGTCGTTAGCGCCTCCTTCAGACAGATACAAGTCAGTGTCCAGCAGTGATCAGATCAGAGCTGAAGAAGAGACTTGGACGAGCAGAGAAATGTCTTCACTCCTACAACGATTTGTCCAGTTGACAGATTTAAACTTAAACTTTTTTATTTTTTTTTTAAAGCTCTGAAAAGTTCATTTTGCAGAATAGTTCCGCTTTAAAGGGACAGTACAACATTACAAAACAGGAAATGTGTACTTTTATTTAGTAATATGTTCCATGTTGCATAAATGTCATTAAAATGTCAGAAAACCTCAGGAGCCTGTAGCAACTGTTTGTGTTGTTTAAATGGATCATTGAGCAATAACACGTGACACAGATGAGTCAGTCTCAGAAAGTTTAAGGCCCTGTGCCATTTTTCTCCCAGTGTATTTGAACAAACTGTGTCCATAGATGTATTTATAAAAGGACATAACCACTGCTCCATCAGCAGGTGATCATGGATGTGAAGAAGCGGCTTGGATGAGCAGCAAAACGTCTTCACTCAACGATTTGTCCAGTGACAGATTTGAACTTCGTCTTTTGCTGTGGATCAGACCTGGACGACTGAGGGTTTACACAGAAATCTTTTGGGGAAATGTTGGCATTACAGGGGAAAGGTAAATTGAACAAGGTTTATCTTTACCTAGTTTAATATAATTCAGGCACGTTCGGCCGGATTTATAAGACCAAAGGGCCGTGTGTGGCCCCCGGGCCTTAGTTTGCCCGTGTCAGGACTATGTAAAAACTGTTTCTCTCTGTCCCTGCTGCTGTCAGACTCATGTTGGTCTTAAATGTTCGTATTAACCCTCTACATGATCACTGTTCCCTCTAAGCTGCGCGCGTGCGCAATTGCGCACTGCTTCCACTGTCTCCGCGCACAGAAAATCTGCGCTGCGCACAAAAAATAAAATCAATCCTTAATAAAATAAACGCATCATTTATTTTGTACCATTTTCCGCATTGACAGAGAGTGACGGGTTACTGGTGGTCAGACAATGATGATTCACGTACGTGTCACGTGTTCACGTAGCTCACTAACGTCATTGATACTGTTGGCCACCTGTGTTTATGTTGCAAAATGACTCAAGTGAAGGACTGAGCTCACTATAGACCAGTACAACTCACCTGGACTTTTATTATTTTTTATCCATAAAAATCATGTTTAAGTATCAGATAAATATGCAGTAGTATACTGCATATTTGCTCACAACTACCTCTATTTTACATGTCCATCCGTGTTTTTTCTTTGACGCATTGAATAAGAGACTAGGGAAATCCCCGCGGCTCCTTCGCTCTTATTCGTCATCTTCGAGGGACAGAGGCAGATTATTGTTATGACAGTAAAATATCTAAAGAGCCTCATGCCTCTGCTTTGAGACGCCGTTTGAATTTACACGAAGCGCAGTTGGTTGCGGAGTTACGATAATGGAAAGTCCACAACCGCGAGTCTATCGGCGACGACAGGACGAAAACACAGCACGAATGAGGCAAGGCGCTGCTCGCTGACCCTTCAGAATAATGTCGAAGTGAACGGGCAGTGGCACTGACAAAGCCAGAATGAAAAAGAAATGCGGTTCATCAACTTGGATAAGGCGAACTACTACTGCAGAAGTGAGAAGGACAGAGGGGAAAAATAAGGTGACATTTAAATTCTCAATTTGTGATTATTCTAGTGTTGAGCTATTATTAATTTTAATTTATTAAGGATAATAAACATTACTACTACTTTGAGTAGTAGAAATGCTAATTAAAATTATAATCATATATTTTACAAAGTTGATGTAATTTTCAGTGTATCACGTGTGCTACAGCACATGCCATTGTGCAGAATGTGAAGATTATATAATGTGAACAAAACTGTCTCTTTTAAAGATGTGCATGTCTCAATTCCTCCAGAGCAATTAAATATTGGTCATTAAATATTGTTTCTTGTTTGAGCAGTACAAATGCTAATAAAAACTGTCAAATTGTATATTTTGCAGACTGAGTTACAGGAGCAGGACTACAGACCACAGCAGCAGGATTTCTCTCATTTAGACGACAGTAGGACTCTCCCAGAAGAACAGTAGGATTCTCCCAGAAGAACAGTAGGATTCTCCCAGAAGAACAGTAGGACTCTCCCAGAAGAACAGTAGGATTCTCCCAGAAGAACAGTAGGATTCTCCCAGACCACAGTTGGACTCTCCTAGACTATAGTGAGACTCTCTTACCCAGTGCATAGCAGGATCTTCATATAAAAAAAAAAATCTAAGCATGTTTTCAAAATAGTTTCATTTGAGTTTATTGTTGTCTTGGTTCGGTTGGCTGTTCATATTTTGTCACAGTTAAACTAAATATGCTTCTAATACTGTACTAGTACTAGTAGTAATACTAGTTATGGACAAGATCATTGTCTATTTCATTGTAATTATACAAAATCTCGTATTAAAAGTAATTTGACAGTAATTACTGTTGTAATTTGATTCTTTTAATAGATCTTGTAAGTTGTTTGGATGTAATGCTCGCGTGTTCACAGTGTGCACGTCTGATGGTGCTCACAGTGGTCAAGAGAGCGCTCAGGGAGTTTGTGTGTTTGCTCAGATACATAAAAAATTAGAGGGAACATTGTACATGATCCTGGGGTTTTTATTTCACGTCTGTGTCTGTAAATCAACATATGAACATTAATAACAGACACATCAGGTCCTTTTTCCCCGACGTCGCTCCTGTTAGCGTTAGCAACAGGTTTGATTGACAGTGTTGCTAAGCGCCCGCTAAACCAGTGGTGCAGGCGGGAAGGGGCGTGACCTTCAACATCCTCACTCCTGATTGGCTCTTTGGTTGCTATGATACTTTAGTCGAAATTCTGGCTCCAAATTCACCGCTGCACCTGCTCCAGCCTCGATGATCTTCATTTGGAGCTGAACGTCTCACTCACTCAGTCACGTCTTTACACCGTCTGTGGCTCAGTGCAGATACGCTGCATAAGCAGCTCTTAAGGTCAAAATAAGGGGATGCTCAGAAGGAAACTGCAGACACTTCTGTTTTATACATTTTTATTCAGAGCGCCTTTAGCTTCAGTGTTTGAGTTTCATGCATGTTTCCAGGCGTCTCCTTTGGCTGCGTCTTATCATAATTATCATTATTAATGACTCATAATGATTGTTCCTGGTCATGTGACCTGGTTCTGACCCTGTTCTTATCGGCCTCACTGAGGCAGGAACAGACTTTGAGCCGACACACCTCACACACAACTCCAAATAAAACTGCACTTTACGACACGTGAGAAAGTCCAGACAACAGCCATTACACAGAGGAGTTCGTCCTCACTCACATTTTACATTTACTCGCTTAAATGTATTCACTTTTACTCACATTTACACTTACTTTTTAAAGAAATTGTACTTTTCTAGCTGCATACTTTTACTCCTGCTGGAGTAATATTTGTACTGAAGTATCAGTACTCTTACTGGAGTAAAAGTTGTGTTTCCTCTTCTCTCTGGGGTGTCAGACTCATTTTCACGAAGGGCCACATAAGCAAAATGATCGCTCTCAAAGGGCCAGATGTAAATGTAAGACAGTAGAAATGTAGCTAAATAACTAAATGTAATGTAAAATAAATTTAACTATTTTTTTTTTATCTTGTTCATTAACTGTTTCTGTTTTTATTACAAGTTACAAATATTGCATATGAAGATGCATAGATATGAAAAAATGTCTGTGTAACTATGTATCTCCTGATAAACTGATATTTTAAGACAGTCATATCTTTTAATTTACCTCGTCGCAGGCCACATAAAATGACATGGCGGGCCACATTTAGCCCACGGGCCTGGAGTTTGATACATGTGATTTACATGGTAGATTCTCGCTGAAGGTGACAAAACGAATGAATGGAAACATCTGAAATGTAGCAAAAAAAACTCAAAATAGGTCAGAACTAGATTTTGAAACACTCCACCCTTTGCTTTGATCACTGCTTTTAACAGTTGTCATTCCTTGGCCCTGACGTGGCACCACCTTGAATTAAAAAACATTTCAGGTTACTTTATCGTTATGTGTCGCTATGGTAACAAGCTGGCGTCTCCTCTTGGCTCTGCGCTGACGTCCTCCTACTCATGATCTTAAAAACAAGCTGGATTTTGAATTTTTGGAATCTTATTTTGTTATGTTAAAGCAACATTATGTAACTATCTAGAGGTAGCATGAGTCTACGCCATACATGTCAAACTCAGGCCCGGGGGCCAAATCCGGCCCGCGGTGTAATTATATTTGGCCCGTGAGATCATATCAAAAGTGCATTAGAGCTGCCCACTGGTACATGCACATACACCACTAACACTACAAATCCCAGAATGCTTTGTTAGTAAATCAGAGCATAGCAAATTGAGCTTGAATATATGTTTTCTGTAAATGCACTTTTTCTACTCTAGGTCTAGACTGTTAATAGTTTGAAAATAAAATTTTCAGTGAACAAAATTATCATTATTATTATTATTTGGCTTGTGAAACAGATTTACTTTAAAAAGGAACTTGAAAGGCTGTAGACAGAGACATGAATACTGCTGATGTGCCTTTTATTACAAATTAAATTTCTCATATGTTTGTAATATAAAGCTTAAGTTACAGTTTCCTGAACCGTGTGACATCATCGCTTTGAACTCTGTGATGTCAAAGAAACAGAGCTTTGACTTTGACGACGAAAACATGCCTCCGTCAAGTTCTCAGTATCATCTCTTTGACTTCGAGTCGTATTGAGGTCAGTGAGCGAGAGCAGCGACAAGAGACGTAGCATTTGCACGTATTTCTACGAACTTTACAAAAGCTTTTTTTGATTTTCCAACAACTTGTTTTCACAAAATTACAATGGAAGTGACAAGACCAGGCCGTTTTGATGCGATTACAATCCCCTCAGATGAATGTCTCGGGGTAATAAGGGGCCATTTTAACAGAATCAGCCCTAATCAGTGGGCTATGTTATCCAGAGGGATATGTGACAATGAGACGAAACAAATTCTCTTGGGCATGTTCATTCAGCTAGTCCAAACTCTCTCGGCAAACATTTTGAGATTAGTTATCCCGGTAAACGAAGTCAGCGTAAGGTGTTTGAGCCAAGAGGAGTCGACTCGTGCGTTTCAAACCATAACCACCGTTCTCCAAGAATCGATTGGTTTGGTTTTCGCACGGGCTCTGGACCTCCCCTGTGTTCCATCTACGGTTGACATTAGCAGCGACTCTCAAGAATTAACGGCAATGATTGGGAGCGAAGTATCCCACAAGGTGAATAGCGCCCTCTCTGACATGTCCGAGTTACAACAGGGAGGAAGTATCAAAGTAAACTCGTCATTAACCAGTCCAGAAATGGCGCGCAGCATGATCGATAAAGCCAGAGCCTGTTTAAAAGCATGTTTAAACGTGCTACGTTGCACCTGTGCATCTAGGCGCAGTTACAGCACAAGTCCAGTAGAGGCCGCTGAAGAAACTTCCAAACGGGCAGCATCAGAGAAGTCATATTACTCCACCAAAAAGGGCCCATGCCGCTGCTGTTTCTCGCTAGGAAGAATTTCAGAAAATTACAGGAAGATTTAGACAAAAGAATACTGGAGCCTAAATCTGCTACTCCGAGTGGAACAGGGTCTGCCCCGGTAACAAGCTCCTCAGTATCTCCCGTATTGCCAGCAGCTCCCCCAGGAAGCAGAGTGTCTACTAGCCCGGAAACTTCCCCAAAAAGCCTCATTTCTACCACCCCCCGTTCGCCAGAGATCGATTACCAAACCATTAGACGCGACGCTGACGCATTATTTGACAACCTAAACTTGGATAAACCCGATGGATTGGCTGACAGTCAACGTAGGCTCTTGAGGGTTCTCAGAAGCGAGGATATGGCTGCGTTTTCAGAAAGGCTAACAGATATTATGTACTGTCATTTTAACCTGATGGACAGAGCTGTACAGTACATGTCTCCGATACCAGACAGACAAAGAGCTGCGAGAACCCACAATCTGCAACTGTTGTACATGATAATTGAAGACGAGGTTACTGCATTCCTTAAAACGTTGGTAGACTTCATGCAGCAGGATGCGGAAGAAGAATTGTTCAATATGGACTTGTATGAGATGTGTATAGAAAGAGAAGTAGTGTCTGTAGATGTACCTGCACCGGTACAAGTGCCGACACCAGTACAAGCATCAAGCTCCACCCAAACCTCTCCATCTTTCCACGTGTCTGTATCTTCTCAAGAATCAGCGACATCTCAAAAATCAGTGCCGTCTTTCAATAACCAAAAGTACGATATGTTTGAGAGATCCATGGTTCATCCTGCTGCAGTCGTACCACAGTTTGTCTCCATAGACGTACCAGCCATTGCCCTGAATACTCCACCAAAATACGTGAAAAAGTCTGACTCTTGGGAAAAAGACTTGTCGCAAGGCCAGTGCGTTACACAGTTAATGGTCTCTGCTTTGATGGTGAAAATATTCAAAGCCAAAGTTGCGTTTCACCCACAAAACGAAACTTACAACGCCATCCTCACTCGATTAACCCAAAAAGCGATGGAGGAAATTGACATACCGGACAGCCAAATTCAGACGCTGCAAAAGACCTGCACAAAATCATCAAAAACGTAGCGAGCGAACTGAAAGAGGAATATGGCTCAGCCGACAATATTCAACTAATCGCGCAGGATGACGAAAACGTTTTGTTCGACGCCAGGGTTGTGGAGTTGCTGAAAAATCAAAAAATCACATCCAGATTAACCAAAACAAGAAGCGCTCTCTGCCAGTTAGATTTTTCAGATTTCTGTGCAGGGGCCTCTGTATCCCTCCTCGCTGTTACGAAGATTAAGCCCCCCCCCCCCGTCCCGCGCTCTTAAGCGACCGGGTAAGTTTACCTGTCGCTAAGTGCAACGGTCTAATTGAATAATTTCCATTTAGGACCCCTCGCATTTGGATTACATGTTTATCTTCTAAGAAATGCCTGTAGTTGTTCAGTGCAGTGTGAGAACATGTCCCACAATGCACTGAGGTTTTCGTTATAGAGATAAAACAAACTATAATCTGATTGAGAGGGGTGGACCTGGAAATGCAACCAAATTTAAACAATTGAATAAACCGAAATCTGATTGGCATTTGTTGTTTGTGTCTGTCTTTTTTACTGAAAACCTGTTTCCCCATTTAAAAGTTATGATCATGAACTCTAATAAATGAAACTAGAAATTACCACATTTAAGCTGTTTCATTTGGTTTATTCCGATGGTCATTTGTAATTACCACATGCAAGTAAAAAAACTCAAGTATTGTTTAAACGCAACTTAAGTTTGATATTACAAACATGAGAAATTAAATTTGAAATGAAAGACACATCAGTAGTATTCACTTCTTATTTAAATAAATCAAATAAATTATGTCTCTCTATTTACACTTTAAGTTCTTTAAAAATCTTTTTTTTTTTTTTTTTCCACAAGTCAAAAAAATAAACACCATATATGTATTAGGTACAAGGTCCCACCAGTGCAGGACTAAACCAGGACTAAACCAGGACTAAACCAGAACTTAACCAGGACTAAACCAGGACTAAACCAGGACTAAACCAGGACTAAACCAGGACTTAACCAGGACTAAACCAGGACTAAACCAGGACTAAACCAGGACTAAACCAGGACTAAACCAGGTCTAAACCAGGACTAAACTAGGACTAAACCAGGACTAAAGCAGGACTAAACCAGGACTAAACCAGGACTAAACCAGGACTAAACCAGGTCTAAACCAGGACTGAACCAGGACTAAACCAGGACTAAACCAGGGCTAAACCAGGTCTAAACCAGGTCTAAACCAGGACTAAACCAGGTCTAAACCAGGACTAAACCAGGTCTAAACCAGGACTAAACCAGGACTGAACCAGGACTAAACCAGGACTAAACCAGGGCTAAACCAGGTCTAAACCAGGTCTAAACCAGGTCTAAACCAGGACTAAACCAGGACTAAACCAGGTCTAAACCAGGACTAAACCAGGACTAAACCAGGTCTAAACCAGGACTAAACCAGGACAAAACCAGTACTAAACAGGGACTAAACCGGGACTAAACCAGGACTAAACCGGGACTAAACAAGGACTAAACCAGGTCTAAACCAGGACTAAACCGGGTCTAAACCGGGACTAAACCGGGACTAAACCAGAACTAAACCCGGACTAAACCGGAACTAAACCGGGACTAAACCGGGGACTAAACCGGAACTAAACCGGGACTAAACCGGGACTAAACCGGGACTAAACCGGAACTAAACCGGAACTAAACCGGGACTAAACCGGGACTAAACCGGAACTAAACCGGGACTAAACCGGGACTAAACCGGAACTAAACCGGGACTAAACCAGAACTAAACCAGGACTAAACCAGATTCAAACAAAGGGTAAAAAAAAAAAAAAAAAAAAAAAAAAAAAAAAAAAAAAAAACAAGCTAATATTTGACTAAACGGGCTAAAAAGTGACATACTGTGGCTTTAATAAAAATGACTCATATAAAGTGAGTTTTGCTCATGTTTAAATGAGTCAGTTTGACTCAGAATAAGGTCAAATTGGTCTAAGGTGTGAGTCCTTATCTGTAAATCTATATGATGTTTGTTAAACCCACACCCAGACACAGCATTCCACAAGAGCCCCGCCCCAGAGCATCATGGGAGAGCCCCGCCCCAGAGCATCATGGGAGAGCCCCGCCCCAGAGCATCATGGGAGAGCCCCGGGGGTGTGGTATAAAAGGAGCTGGAGCTGCTGTTCACTGGATTTGACCAAACGAGCAGTAAGTCTGAATCTGAAAATATCTGGGCTGAAAATCAAACATAATCATTTTATTTTTTTTATTTTTATTCTTTCAGAATCCGGCGTGACTGAAATGTACCCGAACCAAGGTAAGTCCAGACATTTTTCTACCGATTATTGACTGATACAGGAAGTCCAGGGGCAGGATACAAAAATATTTATTAAATATTGTTTACTATATTGTTTTTTAATCTGTAACAGAAAATTTGTAAAATGCATAAATTTCCCTGAAATTCAAAGAATTTAACCCTTATTTAAACTACACACATTTTTTAACCAACTGATAAACTTAAAAAAATAAAATAATATAATGAAACAAAATTAAATAAATATCAAAATAATACATTAAAATTACAATTAAAATTATAAGTTTTTAATGAAATCAATATCAATTTAATACATTAAAAGACAAGAAATGTGAGAGAAATGTGATTTTATTTGTAAATCAGACCAATGAGCTCCATCCATCCATGTTCTCCCTCTTCTCCGGAGCCGGGTCGCGGGGGCAGGAACTCCCATACTTCCCTCACCCCAGACATGTCCTCCAGCTCCTCTGGTGGGACCCCGAGGTGCTCCCAGGCCAGAGAGACACAGTCCCTCCAGCGTGTCCTGGGTCTTCCCCGGGGCCTCCTCCCGGTGGGACATGAACACCTCCCTAAGGAGGCGTCCAGGAGGCTCCTGAGCAGATGCCTGAGCCTCAGCTGGTTCCTCTCAACGTGGAGGAGCAGCGGCTCTACTCCGAGCTCCTCCCGTGTGACTGAGCTCCTCACTCTGTCTCTAAGGATGCGCCCAGCCACTCTGCGGAGGAAACTCATTTCTGCCGCTTGTATCTGTGATCTTGTCCCTTCGGTCATGACCCAGAGTCATGACCATAGGTGAGGTGAACGTAGACTGAGGTAAATCGAGAGCTTTGCCTTTAGACTCAGCTCCTTCTTCACCAGACAGACTGATACAGCGACACATCACTGCAGACGCTGCACCGATCTGTCAATCTCACGCTCCATCCTCCCCTCACTCTGAACAACACCCTGATACTTGAACTCCTCCACTTCAGGTCGTCCACTTCTCTCAGGTGAAAGTTCCTTTCACACGAGTCACTGAATTAAACAGATGTGATCGGACGATCACGTTTGACCAGGTTTGAGACACAGTGGAGGACGAGGGACCAGACTGATGCCAGTCTGCACAAAAAACACAGAGATCAGTCTGGATTGGCCTGGTTCAGAGTTAGAGCTACAACAAAATGTGCCGTGTTCTTTATGGACGAGGCTAACGAAAGGTGTGTCGTGTTATCGAGGCCGAGCTGAACACTCCACAGTTAAAAATTAACGTTTGTCTTACTTTAGGTGTGTCCCACAGAGAAAAACAGTGAAGGGAGGGCTCCTGACAGTCAGAGTTCATTTTTAAGAGCTTTTACTGTAGTTTTATCTTAGTATTTGGACTAAAACGTTTTAGTCTTAGTTACGATTTAACTGACTCTTGTAGCTTTAAGTCGTGTTCTCACTGTTCTCTCCTCACACACAGACCTGGAGCTGTGTTTAGTTTCACATGTTTAACACACAAATCTGCAGATTTACGCTGAGTTCTTCTTCTCTCAAACTGAAAATGCTCTGTTCCACCTTGTGATGTCATCATGTGGTGATACAGGAAGTGCTCCACTGTGTTTTTAAACTCCACACACCTTCATTAGAATCATTTGGATCATTTCAGCTTCTGGAGTTGACAGTCTTCTCCTGAACTAAAGGTAAAAGGAGGAGAAGGTGAAAACTACCACTTGATGACGTCACAAGGTGGAGCAGAGCGTTTTGAGCTTTGGAGATGTTACAGACGAATAATAAAGTGTGACTCAAACATGTGAATGAAACAAAACACAAGTCCAGGTCTGTGTTTGAGGAGGAAACAGTGTGAGAATGTGAGTCTGAACGCACAACAAACATATTATTTTACATTTCTTTGCGTGGACTTTACTGGATGATTTATTTTTTTTGCTGATAAATACGTCTCCTCTTGATGGGACACGGACTGATGTTTTCTTGGACAGTTTGTTTTTGTTCTGGTTTGAGGCTCTGGGATTGAAAAGTGTAACTTGGATCTATTATTCTTCTCTTATTTTTTCATTCTTAAACTATCTGCACGTTTAGTATCTTCAGTCAGAGTTGAGTCTTTATTGTAACTTTTTATGAAGTTTTAGTCGAGGAAATAAACGCTGCTGTCGATCCGTTCACGTTGCATCGCGTTTGTGGCTCCGGTCACAGTGGATTTGTGCCGCAGGGAGGGCATCTGACACAAACACTGGTAACATGAGCCTGACTCTGTGGTTCTGTCGCTAAAGTTAAAAGTCAGTTTCTTCCTGTAGATTCTCGTTGTTCTGTGGTTGTTTTCTGGACCTGACACGGCTCCTCTGTGCCCACAGGGAACCAGTACCCAGGGTACCCCGGGGGATACCCTCCTCAGGGCCCGGGCGGGTACCCTCCTCAGTACCCTCCAGGACAACACCCTCCGAACCCCCACGGACCACACCCAGGCCAGCCCGGGTACCCCGCTGGAGGGCCCGGTTACCCCGCCGGAGGGCACGGTTACCCCGCTGGAGGGCACGGTTACCCCGCTGGAGGGCACGGGTACCCCCCCGGAGGACACGGGTACCCTGGGGGTCCCGGAGGCTGCCCACCACACGGACACGGACACGGGCATAAGAAGAAGCACAAGCACAAGCACGGGCACAAACACGGGCACTGCCACAAGAAGGGAAAGACCGGACACGGGGTGAGTCACGATGACGAATAATCTCAGTCCAGACGACCTGCCGCCGCGTCCACACAGGAAGTGAACGTGGCCACGAGTCGGCTCTGGCTCCAATTCACTATCTATTGAAAAACTGTGTCCCCTCTCTCTGTACCTGCTGTGTTGTTCATATTAACCCTCTACATGATCCTGGGTTCATATTTTTTAGTTATTTTGAGTTATTGTTTTTTGTTTTTTTTGTTTTTTTTTTTGTTGGTTTTTTTTTTAGTTATTTTGAGTTTATTTTCACATTTTTTAGTTTATTTTCAGAATCAGAATTAGAAGAAGTTATATTGCCATTGTCCGTGAGCAGAGCTCACAGACTAGGAACTTACTTCAGTGATAAAGTGCGACATAGAAACACACAAAAAAAACACACTAAATAAATACAAATTTTAAATTTTAAAAAAATTTATTTTAAGTTTGTTTTTGTTTTGTTTTTTGGGTTTTTTTTTAGCTATTTTGAGTTCATGTATTTTTGTTATCTTGAATTTATTTCTATTTATTTATTTCTTTAGGGTTTTTTTTTTCTTTTTTTTTTAGTCTATTTTTTGTTTTTTGATAAACTGTGTCCCTTCTCTCTTTGGTCTTAAATGTTCGTTTTAACCCTCTACATGATCCTGGGGTTTTATTTGACTATTTTGTCATTAAAACTACAAATAAATCAAGATATGAACAGCAATAACACCCAATCATATCTGAAGGATTTCATATTGTCGACATAAAGCTTTTGTTTGATTTACTCAGAGCAGGACAAACGTCACGACTTTTACTCAGTCTCCTCCTAGAAAAGTACTTTCTAGCAGCATACGGTTTAAGTAAATGTAGCAGAGTACTACCCACCTCAGCGTTGGTTTATACTGCACATTTAAAACTTCTGCAGACCAAAGAGTTTCACATGAGTTAAACATCAGGAAGAAGACGCAGAACAGTCTCAGAATTTGGACTTTAAGGCTTTAAACCCTGTTAACACGTGTCCCTGTTGTTTGTTGCAGTCGTCCAGCAGCTCGTGCAGCAGTGACTCAGACTGAAGCATCTGGACCTGAGAACTTCACACGTTTAGTTCAAGTTTAATCCAACAGCATCTCTCATGTACCACAGGTTTTACTACATGCTGAATAAACACATACATGTTCAACTGTGTGTTTCCTGTGTGAGTTTGAGGACAGTTTGTGTGTGATCTTTACATTCTGGAGCCTGCACTGGTTAGAGCGGAGGGAGGGGCCACAGTGGGTCTAAAATGTGACAGGGGGCGGGGCCAAGAGATATATATGTAAATATGACATTAGAGATTTGTCCTGTGACATGTGGCCTGAATATAAAAGGCTCATTGTACATTTTTTTCCCGTAGGCATTAATTAAATCTGTAAATTGGAGCTGTCGACCTCTGAGTGAAAAAATATTCTGTTGTCTGTTGTTAAACACTCGGCCTCACTGTCCACTTTTCTTTTCTTTGCTCAGCTCATTTTTGCAGAGTCGCTGATAAAAGAATAAAAGAGTAACACACGTGAACAAGGCTGATGTAGCTGAAGTGCGCCATCTTTTGGGGAAACGTTGGCATTACAGGGTAAAGGTCAACTGAAGTTTTACTCTTACCTATTTTAATATAATTTGGTCAAGGTTTGGCCGTATTAATAAACCCAACGGGCCGTGTGTGGCCCCTGGGCCGCAGTTTGACAGGTCAGAGAGTCATTTATTAGTTTTCTACTTCATAAAACCAAAGTCTATGTAAAGTTACATGTCAGAAAAAACATACGTGTTATTTTATACTTTGCGTTTAACATGTGGAATCTTGTAAAAACACAACTACCAATAAATGATAAATGGTAAATAGCTGAAGTTTATACAGCACTTTTCCATCTGCAAGTCACTCAAAGCACTTTACATCAGGAATCACTCACACAGTCACACAGTCACACAGTCACACAGTCACACAGTCACACATTCACACAGTCACACACCAGTGAACACACACACTGGGGACGAGGGGGGTAAAGTGTCTTGCCCAAGGACACAACAACATTCATCTGTAGGAGCTGGAATCGCACCGTCAACCTGTGGGTCCGTGAATTATGTCGAGAATCACCAACCTTCAGATCAGTGGGCAAACGCTCTACCAACTGAGCCACTGTCGCCATTAAAGTAAATAAGAAAAAGGTCAATCTCTGCTGAAAGAAAAGGTAAAAGGAGCTGTTAACTTGACCACTTCATGACATCACAAGGGGGAACAGAGCATGTTGACTAATAAAGCAGGATTATTCAAACATGTGTGAAAAAATGTTGAAAATATCAGTTTATGAGGCACCATGTAACTTTTCTGTAACTTTTTTTATTTATGAATTTGAAATAAATGCATTTATAATATTAATATCTCCATGGAAACAGGCAGGTGGTGAACGCTTCGTCAAAAGTTACACAGTGCACCTTTAACAAGAGTTTGATCATACAGAAGGATTTGTTTATCTAATTCTCAGCCTGATTTATTAAACTTTTAACTCAATTTTCTGTCAGATCTAGTTTGCACAAATGCGAAGACATCCAAAAATTTAATCCACTTTGTAAATATATCTAATATGGCAATAGAATAATGCTAAGAACACATAAAAGGCCTTATAAAAAAAAAAATAATAATAATAATAATAATAATAATAATAATAATAATAATAATAATAATAATAATAATAATAATAATAATAATAATAATGAAATAAAATAAAATAAACAATAATAATGCCTTCAGTTTATTACTATATTTATTTATCACACTATTATCATTCGTAAAAGACAATAATAAAAAGTTTTGCTGCTGAACGCTGGATGACGCTGTTGACGCCACACTGTGACATCAGCAGCCGAATGGACCAATCAGAGCGCGTCGTGGCCTCATCCCGGAAGTAAACTCGTAAACACAGAAAAAATCAACCCGGAGTGGACAGTGGACACGTGAAACAGGTCAAAGTGAACCATGTCCCTCACGGTGCTCACTCACGCATGCAGGTACGTCCAAAAAAAACCCCGAAAAAGTATCGAAAATCGGCGCTAAAGCCACGTTTTTAGGGTAGATGTGCGAGTTAGCTGTTAGCCGCTGTTAGCCGCTGTGGCTCATTGAGGTGACATTTGCTGTGGACTGGGGCAAGATTTTGACATACCTGCGTTTATGTAATCATTATGAAAGACTGGGCTCAAGTACATATGCAAACATACTGTTAATACTGTACTAATTCACTTTAAAATGCACATCTGCTCTTAAACAAGTCAAATGTTTAGTGTGTGTGTTGTTTTAATGTGTCTTTGCTTAGAAACTCATGTCTCTTGGCTGATAAATCTACATGAATACACTTTTTGCATGTATATTATGCTTTTGAACATGTGTAAAATAGGTTATTACATTCTGTGGTTATTACTGAGGAATAATGCTGCTCTGGTTCACATCCTTTAATTAGTTAATTGCTCTTTCAGATGACATCTCCACAAAATGATAAAGTGCCATGTGACTGGTCAAAAGATGTAATTTTTTGTATATAATTGCCATGGAAACCACCCCAACTTTTCATCTTTCTAAACCCTATGCATAGGCCTATATTTAATACAGATGGGAGGTATGTAAATTCATATTTTGTTAGATTATGAAGACCTATTTCCTGATAGAAATGCTCATGTTCAATATTTGTGGATTTTCTTTTTGGATAATTTTGTGATGAAAATACAAGATTACAGAGATTCTGAGGAGAACAAAACTACAAAATAGACTTAAACAGCACATTTTCAGGAGCCTGTGATCAGTCCGAGTGTTTATGAGTTTGATTGTCCAAAAAAAGTGTGAGAAACTAATGAAAAACTGCTGGCTAACGCTAGTGGTGGCGTGTGTGTTCTATCGAAAGACGACCAAGATTCAACAAGTTAAATTTATCCAAAAGTTTATTCCCCTAACAGTGGAATCTAATACAGAGCTCTGGGTCAGATCGTTGTCCCTAACAGCCTCCGTACGCAGGACTTAATCCAGGCGCTCTGACTCCTGCCTGTCCCTTGACCCAGAGTTAAAAAACGACATTCACGAATATGTAATTAATATGTTGAGCAGGTGGCTCCTTCGAAACCTCTTTTTCTTTTCTCCGATATCTCCAGTTGCACCAGTCTGTTTTTCGGCCTTGAATCACCTCCGGCTCCTCATCTCTGTAAACTAGTTTCTGCAAATCCCATAACTGCCCCTTTGTCAAAGAGTATTTAACCAATATGTGAATTCAATATAGAAGAAGTGCTTAATCAATACAACCAATATGTGACTGTGCACACTCCCGGCTCCATCGACTCCAGTTCTCTTGATAAACTGTCTTAAGTGTTTGTATTATTCTGCTCTACATGATCCTGGGGTTCATTTTTGTTTTCAGTTATTTTGATTTTTGTTTTTTGTTTTTTTTGTTTGTTTTTTTTTTCCTTTGATATTTTGAGTTTTTTTTTTTAAATTTATTTATTAATTTGTATTTATTTATTTGTTATTTTGAGTTTGTTTTTTTGTTTTTTTTGTTATTTTGAGTTTATTTAGATTTGTTTGTTATTTTAAGTTTTTTTTTTTCATACATTTTTTTTTTTTTTGTTATTTTGCGTTTATTTATTTATTTATTTTAATAGTTTTTTTAGTTTGTTTTTTGAAAAACTCTCTACCCTCTCTCTGTACCTGCTGCTGTCAGACTCATTTTGGTCTTAAATGTTCGTATTAACCTCTACATGATCCTGGGGTTTTTATTTCACTATTGTGTCTGTCAATCCCCGACGTCGCTCCTGTTAGCGTTAGCAACAGGTTTGATTGACAGCGTCGCTAAGCATCCACTCCCTGCTAAACCAAAGGTGCAGGCAGGAAGGGGCGTTACCTTCAACAGCCTCGCTCCTGATTGGCTCTTTAGTTGCTATGATACTTGTGGTCGGAATTCCAAATATAAAACTCTGCTCTAAATTTACCTGTTATAGCCGCGAGGTTCAATTAGCTTCATTTGACTGGAACCAGTGGGTGACGTCACACTCTCGCCAACAGTGTGACGTGATTTAAATGATAGACTGTCTGTCATTTTGTTGATGGAGTTACAGAAACCGTTTACTGCAAAAACATTTAAACATTTTTTGATAATATTGTTCTGTTTGTCTCCACAGACTGAGGAGCTTGTGCCGGCTGCAGAGGATCCAGAGCCACATGGTGATTTTATATTTATGTTTGAGTTTATATGAGGAATAAGGCTGTTGGACTTTAGTCGTTTGGTCGACTAAGACTCGACCGATTAATCGAATGAAGTTTGTATTTGTCGACTATCGTGTTTAGTGATGAGGGACAACAGCAGAAAGGAGGAGTGACAGAGCTGAAGATATGGTATTTTTTGGTATTTATCTGTAAAAAGTCAGATTAAACTCAAGATTCACAAGTTTAATCTGTCTTTATATAAATACACGGTTTCCTAGAACTGTTTTCTGCTTAAATAGTAATTTTTGCATGAGCTCCCCCTGCAGGTGGAGTCTTGTCAGTGCAGTCTGGGTCAGATACACAGAGATATGTAATAGTTTTGAGAGCTTTAGCCACGCCCCCTTTTTAGTTGACCAACCGATCGTCTAAACTTTGATCTAAAATATGTTCTGTTGATTAAAGATGCTCTACGTAACTTTTCTGGTAGAGTGACTGCCAACTGTTTGTCCCCATGGAGATGTTACTGCTCTGCCTGGAATATTCCACAGTATGGCATTGAACTCATCTCCATGGAGACAAGCAGGTGACGCCACGAGACCAAGTTACAGGTCAGATCTGTGAAGAGCAAACCCACCGTAGTGAGATTACATGGTTTTGGAGGGTTTTTTTTTAGCAGAACTCAATTTAAATGCAAGACTGGTAAGTTTATTGTAGAACTGTATTAAAAATAAAAAAAATTTGATCAAACTCAATAAGGCAAGACGTCTATGGGGTATTAAAGAGGAGGTATTTCCTTCTACGGGGTATTAAAGAGGAGGTATTTACTTTTATGGGGTATTAAAGAGGAGGTATTTACTTCTACGGGGAATTAAAGAGGAGGTATTTACTTCTACGGGGTATTAAAGAGGAGGTATTTACTTCTATGGGGTATTAAAGAGGAGGTATTTACTTCTGTGGGGTATTAAAGAGGAGGTATTTACTTCTGTGGGGTATTAAAGAGGAGGTATTTACTTTTATGGGGTATAAAGAGGAGGTATTTACTTCTATGGGGTATTAAAGAGGAGGTATTTACTTCTTCTGGGGTATTAAAGAGGAGGTATTTACTTCTGTGGGGTATTAAAGAGGAGGTATTTACTTCTGTGGGGTATTAAAGAGAGGAGGTATTTACTTTTATGGGGTATTAAAGAGGAGGTATTTACTTCTGTGGGGTATTAAAGAGGAGGTATTTACTTCTGTGGGGTATATTAAAGAGGAGGTATTTACTTTTATGGGGTATAAAGAGGAGGTATTTACTTCTGTGGGGTATTAAAGAGGAGGTATTTACTTCTGTGGGGTATTAAAGAGGAGGTATTTACTTTTATGGGGTATTAAAGAGGAGGTATTTACTTCTGTGGGGTATTAAAGAGGAGGTATTTACTTCTGTGGGGAATTAAAGAGGAGGTATTTACTTCTATGGGGTATTAAAGAGGAGGTATTTACTTCTACGGGGTATTAAAGAGGAGGTATTTACTTTTATGGGGTATTAAAGAGGAGGTATTTACTTCTGTGGGGTATTAAAGAGGAGGTATTTACTTCTGTGGGGTATTAAAGAGGAGGTATTTACTTTTATGGGGTATTAAAGAGGAGGTATTTACTTCTGTGGGGTATTAAAGAGGAGGTATTTACTTTTATGGGGTATTAAAGAGGAGGTATTTACTTCTACGGGGTATTAAAGATGAGGTATTTACTTTTATGGGGTATTAAAGAGGAGGTATTTACTTCTGTGGGGAATTAAAGAGGAGGTATTTACTTCTATGGGGTATTAAAGAGGAGGTATTTACTTCTACGGGGTATTAAAGAGGAGTTATTTACTTTTATGGGGTATTAAAGAGGAGGTATTTACTTCTGTGGGGAATTAAAGAGGAGGTATTTACTTCTATGGGGTATTAAAGAGGAGGTATTTACTTCTACGGGGTATTAAAGAGGAGGTATTTTAGTTCTCTGGGGTATTAGCTGTAAACATTACATATTTATTTCACCATGTAAATTTTTATTGTTTTAAAAGTGCTATATCTGCCAAAAACAACATATTAACAGGTTTTGTAAATTTTATTTTCATTTGCTCTCTGTGCTAACCCCCCCCCCCCTTCAGAGCACTGTCACAATCAGCTGCATCATTAATGAAACTCCTGCACATCACACCAGGTTTGTGAAGTCGTAGTGAACAGTTTTGTGTCTTTTTTTAAATATATTTATGGAGGATTGTCGTGTGCAGCGTGGGTGAAAGCTCAAAATAATAACCCGTCTTTAAATACAAAAGTACTAACCCAAAATAACCACAAGAGGGAGACAACTTAGATTTTGCTCAGTCCCCGCGTTAATGGACAGGTCTACAGTCAGTTTAGTTGGTTCATGGTGTTTTAGTCCTAATCGAATAAGCGACTAAAGGACTACAGCCTTAAGTTAAACAAAAAAAAAAAAAAGTTGAGCAACTTTAAATGTCTCGGATGTGTTTTGGTTCAGATGTCGTCCCAGCCCGAGCCCGAGGTGCTGCTGCAGAGAGTGGGCCGGGCCGGAGTCATCACAATGAACCGACCCAAAGTCCTCAACGCCCTCAACCTCAACATGATCCGGAGCATATTCCCACAACTCAAGGTAAAACCTGCTTCTTCTTTGGACTTGGTTTGGTCGGACAGAACCTGCGCTAAATATTTATCATCGTTTTGCATCAGTGAAGAGGTCGAATTCAACCCCCCGAATCGTAAATGAACCTTTTTTTTTAGTTTTGTTGTGTGTTTGTTGTAGAAATGGGAGGAGGAGAGTGACACAGACCTGGTGATCATCAAAGCTGTGGGAGGAAAGGCGTTTTGTGCTGGAGGAGACATCAGAGGTGACCCGCCAAAATAAAACTACAAAAGTAACAAAGTACAAAATAAAACGCTACGACAGGGTTTTGTGATTTTCTAATTCTGACTTTGTGTAGTGGGATAGTCTCTGTGCTAAAAATTTATCATGAGTTTACCTCTTTAAATAAATGAATCAGATTAATCACAGTTTTGAAATGTGATTAATCACCATTAATCACTTTGAGTTCTGATTTTAATGTCGTAATTGAAACTTTATCATTTGAATAATTTTCTACAAATCCTGAAGAAAATATTATTATTTAGTAATTTCACAAATCTAAATATTTTTTTAAAAGCCCAACTGGCTACAGTTTAAGGCAGAGGTGCTTAAACTTTTATAATCAAAGGCCACATCTCCAAACATGTTTGAAGCGGAGCCACAGACGGTGATCAGAGCGGTGCTTTAAACTCAGCTTTGACAGAGCTGCTGTGGGTTAATAAAGCTTAAAACACTTTCATTTTAGGTCTGTATCACACTGTGATGTGATGTTTGAGGATGTAGAGGTAGAAATAGTTTAATTTGCTGTTAAAAGTTCTGCTTTTGATCAATTGGGCCGGTTCAGCAGGAGTCTGAGGACCAATAAAAACTGGTCTGAGGGCCGCATTTGGCCCTCGGGCCGTAGTTTGGACACCCCTGACATAAGGCTAGAAATTGTATGTCATAATGAACGTGCATGACCACATGTTCCAGGTTCATGTGTATCACCAAACATGAGGTTTAGTGGGGTTAACGTCCCTTCATCGTTGCTTGCGGGTGTAACTGGCTCTTTATTATCACAGATAGAAGCACATTATTAAAGGGCCACATCACACGACTCTGATCTGCTCTAATGTCTCCTCATCTCAAACAGGCCTGGAGTTGTGTTTTGTTTCATTCACACATGTTTAACTCACAAACCTGCACATTCTCTCAAACTGAAAACACTCTGTTCCACCTTGTGATGTCATCATGTGGTGATACAGGAAGTGCTCCACTGTGTTTTTAAACTCCACCTTCACTAGAATCATGTGGATCATTTCAGTCCTGGAGTTGACCAATCTCTATTGAACTAAAGGTAAAAGGAGGAGGAGTTAACTTGAAAACTACCACTTGATGACATCACAAGGTGGAACAGAGCATTTTGAGCTTTGTAGATGTTACAGACTAATAATAAAGTGTCAAACATGTGAATGAAACAAACACAACTCCAGGTCTGTGTTTGAGGAGGAAACATCAGAACATGAGTTTACAGTTTACAGTTTAGTGAGTTTATCGCTTTAACGTCTTTTACTTTTGTCCACTTCACTTTAAAGTTGAGTAATTGCAGTGTCGTTGTGGTCCACAGCTGTGACCGAGGCTGGGAGAGTGGGCGATCCTCTGGCTGAAGACTTCTTTAGGGAGGAGTACATCCTGAACCACGCCATCGGTGAGATTAGGACTTAAAACTGTTCTGTTTAAAGCTCCACTGTGTAACTTTTCTGGTTGGAGGGGCTGCCACCTGGATGTCCTCACAGAGTTGAAAGTGGAAAAGTGCTATATTAAAGCAGTGACCTTTTATCATTTAACATAGCTTTACTTGGAATGTTCCGCAGTGTTGCATTTAACTTGTCCGTCTCCATGGCGACAGTCGCAGGTCAGATCCGCTCAGTTCGCTCACAGGTAGAATACTTGTTTTTTGAGCAATAAAAGTGCACGTAATTGTAGTTTAAATGCTAGACTGACATGTTTAATGTGTAAAAGCTGCTCACCCTGTAGTTTAGACATTTACAAACATCCGTAGCAGATTTGGATTTATACAAACTTGTTTTCGTCGTAAGATCTGGCAACCCAAATTAGCCTCCTCCCTTTTTCTTCTGCGTTAGAAAACTGTGGCGTCCAGTGGAGCCGACATCGCCGTAAACGTCATCACAGTAAAGAGTCGTGTAGCTGTAGCGCCCCCTATGGACAGAGCACATCACACATTTTTTTACATTTGGACCAAAATGACGACGCGACGCTGCCGAATCGTACGAGTATCAACGATTAAGAAAATAAAACTGGAGAAGGAAGAGCGGACGTCACAGTGGAGGTTAAACGGGGGCAGATCAGCAAAATGTCGTCTTGAAAATAGTGGATTAAAGATTAAACTCAAACATGAATCACTCCAAATACAACTTCAGAGACTCAACGAGAAGAACGTGACTAGAACATGACTCAAATCTCTGAAAAGTCCAGTTTGCAGAGTCTGATTTAAAGGTTCTCACTAACAGCGAGGTTCATTTAGTGGTGAACACATCCTCTGTGAATGAGGGAAATGCAGCAGAGTAACTCTCAGATAATCTGTACTGTACATTCAAACCAAACTCTGTTTCTCTTTCAGGAACGTGTAAAAAGCCGTATGTGGCCCTGATCGACGGCATCACCATGGGAGGGGTGAGTACAGTGTCCAGCCCCTTTCTCACTTAAAGCTGCAGTATGTAACATTTTTCATGGAGAGCTTGTCCCTTTTGTTCCACAGTATTATATGGCATTGAACCATCTTGTTTTTATTGCTCAAAAATAGTTTAGACCTTTTTTTCAAACTGGACTTTTCTTTAATCACTTATTTTCAAGACGCCATTTTGCTGATCTGCCCCCGTTTAACCTCCACCTGTGACACGCCCACTGCGACACGCCCACTGTGATACGGCCACTGCGACACGCCCACTGTGATACGGCCACTGTGACACGCCCACTGTGACACGCCCCCTGAGACACGCCCACTGCGATACGCCCACTGCGATACGGCCCCTGCGATACGGCCCCTGCGACACGCCCACTGCGACACGCCCACTGAGACACGCCCAC